>NQII01009094.1:0-56838 GCA_002778355.1 Clitarchus hookeri
AAGGAAACATTAAAACCGTTTAAAGTAACATAAGGTGTTCAGTTTCAGTTTTACTATCGTTATTTTAGAAACTTGCTTTTGCATTGACAGGTAATTTAAAACTTGAGTTATAAGCACCGCCAGCATTTCTTTTTCTTATCTTTCTTTTGGTTGCCGAACATATATTTAAGTTCAGAAAAAATTGCCTTATGGGAAGTGATGTAAATCACATAAAGTACTTAAAAATTACTCAAACGGAACACCATNGTTCAGAAAAAATTGCCTTATGGGAAGTGATGTAAATCACATAAAGTACTTAAAAATTACTCAAACGGAACACCATAACATGTTACTGTTCAATGTTCAACAAACATACACGCTGATCATACTTGTGCAACACGGCTTCACTGGCACTATATGCGTGTAAAATATTAAGTGTTCCATTGAAACTCAACAGTTATTAAAATAAATCTTTTTTTCTCGTTATAGGGGTTAAGACAATATTTTTCGCATTTAATATAAACAGAATAAAACAACCAAAAGAAAAGAAACAATTTCAAATGTCTGCTAAACATTTTATAATGAAAAAAAAAACATATTTGATCGAATTCCAATATTTATTTTGTGGAACACACTGTTTGCATCTCAAACATTCAAGGCAACGAAACTATAATGATGGTATGGTTTGATAATTAAAAATTCACAGTTGAAATAATGCTTAAAAGAAAATTTAATAATGCTTCATAATTTGTCCATACAGTATACGCTATCTCAGCCTTTTAAAAAAGTGAGATGACTGCAAATTGGACTTGGGATTACCCTGTCTTTAAGGCCATAATGCACGGTTATAGATCGCACGCAAGCTTGTGCATGGTATTCCATAGCAGCTAGTAAACCAGCTACTACAGCAGCCATCATAGCGTTTGTCATCTTGTATTGTCGGATTTCATACCAGCTGTAGTAATAAGTACTGCAGTTTTGTGTTTTTCAAAACGCCAATGTTTATTTTAAAAATGCGGCTACATTAAATTATTTTTGCTACCACGAATATTCCGACAATTCGAAAAAAAATCTTGTACGTTGACATTTCACACCGTCAGAATTAATTTCAGAAACTCGTATTCTCGTTTGTCAGCAATTTTGGAAGACAGTGCCTCCCGAATAGGTACAACTCTTACGTCATACATCGGAAATTATTCAGCAGTGTCTTCTCAAACTTGGCACACAAGTATTGCGAAAAACGGAAGAAAGTTGCAAATGTAAAAGTTTTAGAAATATAATTTAATGCTCAACCAGACCAGAAGGAAGTCGTATGTTTGTGTAAGAGTTGCGATTTCAATAGTTTTTTATTCGTGCTCAAATCTCGCTCCCAGAATTTGGTATTTTAATTATTTTAAAACTTCATTTATACACAGTTAAAAACACATTCTGTGGAAATTAAAATATTTTTCGTAATCGTTTTTTAAACTTGAAGCACAGTGGCATCAAATTTTTAATTTGCGGAAAGATACTGTGAATTCACAAAATGAGCTGTGAAATATACAGAAAATCCATTATTGAGAAAGCAACGTGTCCGTAATACTACGGAGAGTTTTTGAGAATTTCTTAACCAATACTTTTCCTTGAAATGAAGAAATTTTTTTTAACAAAGTTGAAGGCAATCAGAAATATTTATAAATTACGCTCTATTTCCAAAGTGCCGGTTTTATTATTGTGCTGTTATATTCCATATCTCTGGGATCATAAAATAAAACCACTTTGATTTAAATAAAGTTTGATGTGCTGAAGAGTGCACTTAATGTACTGGGTAACACCTTCAATAGTTTGCAATTTCTGGAAGGAATTGTTACTGGCCCATTTCTCTTTCTTGAAATTGTTCGGCCGATTATCACCCAGTCTGGAATAAAAGTCTGTTTAGTAATTTTTTAGCATGCGAGTTCCTTTTTTCTAAACTTTAAATTTATTTATCGATATTAGCTCCATACATGTGTAGAATAAATGAGTCTAATTAGATACAATGAGTGTTTTAGATTGAAATTAAATCATTTGATAAACAAATCTTTCGGAGAATGAATACTTCCGCAGTTAGCTAGCTGTTTTTCTGTAGTGATTGCGTGTTTTTTAAGCTCATGCTATAAAAAAACAAAACAAATAAACGAAAAATATCTAACAAGTAAATAATAAATTAAATAAACCTCTATGTCACACAGTTAAACCAGTAAAAAAATTATCTAAATAAGAATGACGAAACAAATAGAGTAAAAGCCAGGAGTGAAATCCTAAAACAAAACTCAGTTGTAGAGGAACTTCACGCCATTAACCAGTCTTTTCGTTTACTTATCTGATTTATTTATTATATCTTAGGCATAATTGCCCTTTTTTAACGAGCTTATATTTAAGAAACTTAGATGGCCACTATTCATTTAACATGATTTTACATATTAAGCGTCCCACATAAATTCATAGCTGTAATTATTGACTGAATTAAGACAAGTACTGCATTGTGTAAGATCCATTTGCATTAACATTTTATATTGTGCAGTGCACGTTTTTGTGTTTGTGGCTTTATCACTTGTATTGGGTAATGTTTCGTCTGCCGACTGCGGCACGTGTAGCTTTCCAATAATGACATGTGTAAGGTCTGGGAGCAAATATCTCGAAGTACTTTTTGCGCAGTTAGAAGCGCTAAGTTTGACCTGTGGTCCCGTACTTCATAGTAATCCACGAGACTGTTATTGAATGTGTCTTCTTCTCGATCAATACGTCCTTGTAAAAGCACTGTGAAAGTTGGGGCTGATACCAACAGAAATGATGCTGTTCGTTAAAAAATATTGTTATTAATTATGCAATATTCGTTTAAACACAGGCAAAAAACTAAAAAAAAAATATTTTAAAAATAAGTAAATACTTAAAAATTGTTATACAGCGTTTCACAGAAAATTTATTTCACTGTAAAATAAATGCATTTCCGTAAAATTCATAATATCTGGAGTAACAATAAAATAACAAAATTCTGAATTTATAACATGAGTTTGTTTGAATAGTTTTTGTATGTCAAAATTTCTTTACAAATTAATTTACTTCGATTCCATTTCTTCAGATGAGTAAACAAAGACGTGGTAAAATATCTTTCACGTGTTGGATTTTAGATGTTTGGCTACAATATTTGGTATTACATACCGCGTATCTATACATTTGAAAGTTCGTGTATTTCTAAATAAATTCGTAGTATGTTTTTTGCGTTCCTTGTTATAACCATTATAACTTCTGCACTGGGAAATGGCAACTTCCAAATCGTCTAATTTTTGGGAGAAGGTGAAAAATCAACGACAATTCGGAGATTTTCCGTCATGTTTCCCGAGGGTTGGAAATCGTTAAACACCTTGTAATTGATAGTTACATTTGTAAAGTTTTCTTATCTATTTTGATATATATTATTTCTCAAGGAAAAACTTTCATGGCAATAATTTTGGGAAAAAATGTTTAAATTAAAAGATAGTTTATAGAATACTGATTCCTTTTTTTAAACACCCAACTCCAAAAATATACGAATTGTATTGTTTGCACAGAACAGTTCACTTCAAAGAAAAAATAAAGATTATCGATGTTTTCATTTGTAATGAATCATATAACTGAGACTTTAAACTTTTATGCAGTCGCCAATTTTGAATATTCCTGTTTGAAACTTTCGACTGACGTACTTTCTTCATTACCCCGGCCGGGTCACTCCCGGATTTTTGCACGTGGGAATCGTGCCCGACGACGCCGCTGGTCGGCGGGTTTTCCTCGGGGATCTCCCGTTTACACCACCCTTGCATTCCGGCGCTGCTCCATTATAACTTCATTTCCACCGTCATCGGATCTCGAGACCTCGAAGTCAAGAGCAGCCCAAGCCTCTTCACTTCACTTTAACGCGCGCGACCAGTTTCGTGCGAACAGCGCGCAGGCGTGGAAGTTCTCCGGCGCAGGCTCACTCGCGGTTCTCTGGTCCCACAGCAGCCTCCTCACAGGATCACTTGTCGTGCGTCTTGGAAGCGTAGACTAAAGAGGCGGCAGACCGATCTCGCTGGCTGCGCACACCCAATCTCCGCGTCCCAACACACAACTGCTTTTCTGCCAATACGACTTTTAAAACCGGAGCGGATGGGATTTGAGGTTGGAATACTGTATAGTAAACAAGTGCTTTGAGATATGTTTTCTACTTCCTTTGACCAATCTGCAATGCAGTTAGATTAAATTAAAATTTATTGGATTATTTTATTGATATTATTATCATTTAAAAATTAAGATATAATCGAACACGTTGTTGTTGACCATGTGACTTTGACAGTTGTGTTCTTTCGGGGTAGGTCAATGTTGGGTACACGCGCAGAAGACGAATAAGTGGTGTGCCCCGTCTTAAGTCGTTGTTTGGAAGTCGTAAGGTCGGGATCGTCTTTGTGAGAAGTTACCTCCAGTCTTCCTTCCTTCCCCCTGCCCCCTCCAACATACTCCTTTTCGACACCAGCCCTCCAGGCCGAACTCTTTATCCCGCGCGATGCCCCAAGGTGTTTCGTTAGTCGGCGTGGAAAATGGCCGGGAAAGTAAGGAAAATGGGATGGTGGAGCATGATGAGAGGGGAGACGGGAAAGGGCGTGGAAGGGTGAAGCTCCTTGAATAACTTCCTTCAGCCTCGCACCTGAGCCGGAGTTTCAGACGGAACGCCTCAGGAATGCGACATCTCTTCGGAAAAGCGCCTCGGCGTTGAGAATATGCTAGTCTTGGCGTTATCTGATCGACTCAAAGGAAGGCAAGGGCGACTTTCCATTAACACGAGTATGCTCAGCCTCACAACAGAACACTACAATGTATATGCTACACCGTACGAAAAATATATATTTATATATCGTGAGATTTTGGTAATGCATAACTACGAAAATTCCTTTTATCATTCGGACTTTAATACATTACACGTGAGGAACATTATGCAAATTTGCTTATTATTTTATACTATATTTCGGATCGCTACAATAATATTACGAAAACGACATTATTTACGTTATGTGGGTGTTGCATTGTGTTTCCTATAAGTAACTTTAAAAATTTAATCCGTTGATTACGGAGAAGGTTTTGAACATGAGCAAGAATTTTAATAGCCCAAGAGCTAGTATAATTTCTTCGTAGTAGCATATATAACCTTTACTATTTTCCGATATCCACTATGTTGTAAATAAATTTATTTTCTGCATCATGTTCCCTGTACAGTATCAGTTCAGCAGGAGTGTGGAGGTTAAGGCTGCAGTAATTGCAAAATTGTCAAACCTTTACATACACACAGACTTTATAGGCCTTGTGCTTTTGGGTATGGATATGTGTGCGAGCGGCTGGCGTCCGACTGGCAGGTGTAAACTGGTTTGAGCAAGTCCTCGAAGTCAGCATACACGACGATGGACGGTTTATCACCAAAATGATAATTTTTAGATTTCAAAATGGGTGGCCTACCATCTTTCCCCGGCTTAGGCATCTCGGTGCGCACTGATGCATGGTTTTGGCATGGATTACATGTCTCTCTCACACGCTCGGGGGGTAATGCGCGCCGCACTCGCCGTCACAAAAACATGTAGCGCTCCTCGCCCCGCCACTCAGTCCCCCGTACGCACGCCGGACCGTGCACATGTGCTGATCGACCGAGCAAGGTTGCCCGCACATTATAAACGCATTGTTTTATAATGTTCGCCTTATTCTGCACAGGATCAGCAACTGTCTTTTTTTTCACTTTGAATGGGCGTTGGGGGAGTCCTGAGGGATCAATCCGTGGAGAGGGGGGGAGTCTCGGGATGGCGTCCCTTGAGGTGTCCGGGAAGGACGAAGGAGTCCCCACGCCTGCCGCTTCTCTAACCGCGTGCGACTCTGTTCAGNGTCCCTTGAGGTGTCCGGGAAGGACGAAGGAGTCCCCACGCCTGCCGCTTCTCTAACCGCGTGCGACTCTGTTCACACTGAGCCACTGCGCATCGCTGCATCTGCATACGGTAAAACACTGCGTCGTTGCTAAGCATGCGCTGTGTCACCACGACAGAGTAACTTAAAGTCCTGACTGCGACCCTGACAGGNACACTGCGTCGTTGCTAAGCATGCGCTGTGTCACCACGACAGAGTAACTTAAAGTCCTGACTGCGACCCTGACAGGCACGCACGTCGTGTACTCGGCGCAACACTGCGCTTGTCGAAGCGATAACCACCTGACCCCGGTCTCTGCGCAAGCAGTGCTTCATTATCGAAGTTTTAGAGAAGGTTTGGACTGAAGGCGATTGACAGTGCTCGCTCGTGACGGACAACACATGACTGACACCCGGCCTAGCTGCGTCGTGGTAGCTGCTCTCGTCAGCGCGATCGCGCACGTGTGCACTGAGAGTCTTTGTACATGCAATTTCCAGTCTGCTAAAACTACCACTTTTCTACAATCGCAGCGACGACACACACTTCATTTGTTTTTTCTATGAAAACAAATATAATTCCAAAGTAGAGGACTGTAATTTAAAAAAAATATGTTCCCAGGTTTTTTTATGGAGGAGGAGAGATCAATACATCCTCCGATGCACTGGGTACCGAAGTGAAAGGCCAATATATTTCAGGAATTTTATTAAATCTTGTTTTTATTTAATTGTATTCTGANCACTGGGTACCGAAGTGAAAGGCCAATATATTTCAGGAATTTTATTAAATCTTGTTTTTATTTAATTGTATTCTGCTCTGTAGCAACACTCAAAACCAATATAATTATTAAAAAATCTAAGGTAGCGGGCCGATGCTATTTAATTTTTAATTGAGATATATTTTTATAACAAGGTTTTTTATTAAAATAAATTTTTTATTAAACTAATTTTTAGGGATGACAGGAGAAAGACATCCAACATGGAATTTAGCCTTAACTGTGACGCCTACCAATATGGTGGATGGTACTGATCAACATGGCCGCCGGCCTCACCTACTAAGATGGCGGACAGATCACATGGTCGCCGGCCTCACCTACCAAAATGGCGGAGAGATTCAGATGGAACATGCCAGATGCTTATCCCAAAATCGACATATGTACATTACTAACATTTTACGTAGGTCACGATAATAATATCTTCAGTCACATTACATTCATATAAGTGTTGGCTATGAAATTGGCTGAAATTTCTTTTGTCAAATATTAGCAATCGCCCATGTTAAAATTCCATCCTTAGCGATCTTCAGTAAGGCAAGATAAATATTACTCATTCAAAAACGCGTCGGATTTCCAGATAATAAAATAATTATAAAACTTCATATTTACATTAAAGCATGATTGTGATAATTTATTTATTTTTGTCACCGATCTCACTGCTTTCAAATTAAAACATGTGTGTACACGTAAGCATAGCTAACACGCTAGCATCTGAATACGGCGATCCAGGCACAATCCTTAGCGGATGGGACTAGCGAAATTTTTCCGATTTTACACAAGAGGACAACGTTTTCCCAGGGAATTCCTGTTTGTTATATAAATGCACTTCGTCGCTCCTTATCATTTCATGCCATGACATTCTTTTGAGTTTTATTCCCGCCCTATATTTCATACATCCATTCCCATCATTGCTGATATAAGTATGTAATATATACATCAACATGTAAAACAATTTTAGCCTACGTCGAAAGGTTTTTCACATACTTGAATTAATAAGAACAACAACCGATAATAACTAGCCAGTATCAGCTCATAGCATCCTTTTTCTTAATAAAGAAGAAGAGTGTTCCTTTTGGGGTCAAATTTTTTGTCCTCCCTTGGATGTTAATCAAATTTATTTTAATGTGCACATGCATTTGTCATTAATTGCTTTCGCCTTGACTATTAGTATTGGATGTTCCGTGTGGTAAGATATTTTTAATCTTTATTTCCTTCTGTGGTATTTTGTGCTTCATACTGCGCTATTACACATTTTGATTTTAATTTTATCTGTATGCGATACTGGCTTATTCGCCTGATTTGCAGATTGTGTTATCGCGTTTTTGGCGGTTATATATTGTTTTCTCTAGTTATAGCATTTTCTTCGCCATGGCTTGCTTGTCTCTTTAAACTTTTTGCAGTACCATTTATTTACTAGTTTTTATTTCTTCTTCGGCATTTTCCCTATTTGTGGTTTTTAATTAGCAGTTGGGTTGCCAGATTTGGCCGGCTTTTAACAAAGAGGTCTTGAGAGCCGATGAAGGTGAAATGATGTGAGAATGGAGCAGCGTCGGAATGCAGGGGCGGGGGTAACGGGACATCTCCGAGAAAACCCGTACGACCAGCGGCATTGTCCAGCACGATTCCCATTTGCGAAAATCCGGGAGTGGCGCGATCGGGGATTGAACCTGATTCGCCTTGGTGGCTGGCGAGTAGTCTAACTGCTCAGCCACCGCGGCGCCGTTTTAACTGTAATGATTTATTCTTTTCGTTATTTAATGTGGGCCTATAAAATACCTGTGAGGCCACGCAATATTTCAGAACACTGTAGAAAGTTCCGATTTGAAGTACGCGATAAATATGCGTGTTTTTGCTAAGGTACGTTAAAGCAATACAGAGAGCGCCTGGTAACCGTTTATAAACAGCTGATCCCCGCTGTGAACTACCTTCTCATTCCTACAGCATGTTCGGGGAAAGCTAGAAGTAGACAATTCCATGTAGGAAAAACTCCAGAAGGAGTTATGGGAAGGAAAATCAATTAAGCAGCGGAAAATTGCGTACGGGCAAGTACCCGCCGCTCTCCGTGTGATATTTGAACCGTTAGCAACTTTCACAAAATAACCTTAGACGCGGAACGCTAGGGAAGAATATTCAGGATCTAATCGCTGCACAATGGCGTGCCAGAAAAAAAAACACAATTTCCTGTTACGCTGTTAAATATTTCAATGACTCCGCATAACATAATCGTATTAAATCACAAACAGTGCTCGCCTAACTGCAAAAAAATTATGATAATTATTATAATCTATACTAATACCATTCTAAATTCAATTTGGTTAAATTTTTTTCGAGCGTTAATAAATTATAATGTAAATATATGTACCTATATTAACTATAGTTAATATTAAACACATTCAACTTCACCGCCATGTCTCGTCGCATTTCTTTTATGTAAGCAAATGTTATCGGCATACATCTAAAATGCATATTTAAACACACATGAGATCTTTCCGTGAAACTAAAAAATCGTGTAATTGCCATAAATTATTGACAAAACGTTATCAGCTATTTGTAGAGTACTTGAAAACAAAAATTAATCTTATAATCACGAGTTGGAAAGTTAACCAATTCTGCATATTCACAAAATTGCAAATGTCAGAAATTCTGTACTCGCACAAAAAACCACGACCTCCTCATGTAAGCTCTTTTTCCTTTGTACGCACTTTATGTGAGTTGGTGAAAATTTTACAAGTATTAGTGAAAATATATGTCCACTTGTGTAATATACGGGGTTATTCAGCTGAAATGTTAACCCCAAATATTTTCCGAACCGCTGAAGGTAAAGACGTTTTGATTTCGAATTCGTAAATCGCACTACGGGGTTCATAAGACACCGTATATGCATGTTACGAGATATAATTAATTACTGACATCACGATGTCAACTTTGGTTTTTTAAATGGGAATATAAACATTTATTTCAATAGCATAACATGTTATTAAGTGACGAGGTCAGTGACGTCATTATTTTGAAAATCCGACTAGCACTTTTTTGAGATATGGGGGTTTTTCAAATGTGTATGCATTTTACTGTAGCTGTGGCGGGGAAAGGTTGCGTCATCCGCTGGGAGATGTTGCATTGGTTTAGAGTGGGAAACAGGTACAATGTCTCAGTGAGTTTATTGTAATCAAGCTATGGCTATCAAATTTAACACACGTTTTTTTTTCTGTAACATCAAGAACCCCAACAAAAATCCTTTCGGATGCTTTCGATACCTGTGCTACTGTATCACTGGCGTGTGCGTCACATGTGTATGGACACGCCGCTGGACATCCCTGCAGATAATGCAACCTGTCCCACCACAGCTACAGTCAAATGCACACACCTATGAATAACCCCTTAAACCTCAAAATGTGCTGGTCAGGTATTCAAAACAATTACATCACTGAACTCGCCGCTTAATAACATGTTATGCTATTATGAGAAATGGGTATATTTGCATTTTAAAAACAAAATTGATATCGATATCTTAGTGCTTAATTACATCTCGGAACAGACATAGACGGTGTCTTAAGTCCCGTAGTACCGTTTACGAATTCGAAATAAAAATTTCGATACCTTTAGCGGTTCGGAAGATATTTCAGGTGATCTTCTCAGCTGAATAATTCTGGATACTGCTGGACAATGAAAATAGCGCATCATGAAGACACCATGCCACAACCACGTAACGATGTTAATAGCGAGAGTACGGGTGGTATGCACATTATCCCATGTCAGTGCATTTGCATTTGACCGCACATCCGGCAGCAGCATTGCAAGTATCGACCAGCAGTCCTAGACACTGGTATCTAGTCGAAGCCACATTAACGTGAGAAACACCAGACAATACCAAGTAAGCAAACACAGTGAAGGAAATGCCGGGAAGACGACAACGACGTCACTTTACGCAACTGACGGCCTTCGAGAGAGGATTCATGACCGGGCTGAAAACCGCAGGGCTGCAGTATCGCTGTATAAGCCCACCATGTGGATTGTTCGGACCACATTGTCCCCTGCTGTTGGTAGAAGTGGACACGTGAAGGTACCCACACACAGAGGACTAGCTCAGGACGGACGAGGTCGACTACCAGTCAAGAGGATCGACAGATCATGCGCCAGGTGCGGACGGATCTCATGGCGACCCGGTCCACAGCAGTAGCTAGTGTTGGGGCTCTTGTTCGCTCACGAAACATTTCCCGGCGCCTTGTAGAGATGAATCTTCGATCCCGGCACCCATTACGTGTGCTTCTATTAACTATGCAAAAGCGGCGGCTCCGTTTGCAGTGGTGCCAGGCCAGAGCAATGTAGAAACTCCATAGACTGGCGATGTGTGGTGTTTAGTGATGAGTGCCGCTTCGTTATCGCGACTGATGGTCATTGTGCCCTGGTTTGGAGGACCCCCCTGTGAACGCCACATTCCCAATATCGCCATCGAGCGACACACTTTTCCCATGGTAGGCGTTATGGTCTGGGGAACCGTAGCCTACGATAGGCGATCCGCTTTCGACGTGATACATGGAACATTGACGACCCAGTAATATGTTGACGAGATTGTACGCCCCCATCTGATCCTAGTTCTGACCGCGATTCCAAGTAGGATGTTCTAGCAGGATAAAGCCTGACTGCTCACGGCATGGGTCACCCAAGATTACTTCCGTCATGTCCAAACACTACCATGGCCTGCCCGCTCCCCTGACATATGACCAATCAAAAATGTGTGGGACCAATTTAAATGCTATGTGACGACGTGCCAAAGGATACGGTATTTGGAACCAACCGTCCTACAATTGTGGCACGGTCTGCCCTAGGATAATATCCGGTATCCGCTGGACTCCATGTCAAATTGTGTTGCAGCATGTTTCACAGTGCGAGGGGGTGCGACGCACATTTGAAGATACCGGACGGCGTACCACAGATCCATACGTGATTGTCATGTTGCTCTGTTTTGTGATTACGTATATAACTCATCCGTATTCACTACCTATATAAAGTTTTAGTACCAATGGATGCTGCCTTCTGCGTGCGCTATTTTTATTGTCCGGCAGTGTATTTTAAAGTGATCACACAAAATCATTGGGCCTATGGCATAGAGAGGTATCTTGTCAAGAATGTTGACAATAGCATTAATGTCGTTGAAACAATCCCATTAACGCTATTTAGGGGGTACAAATTTTCGCTGAAAATTAGTATATTCTGGTAACCAGCACATTCCGCTGCTCTATATTTTAGATTGAAATTCTCACGTGCCTCCAAGATTAAAATAATATAATACGTTCAATATCATTAATGATTACAAATATCGCAAAAATAATAACTATGTGTTCGAAAACCGAAGAACTTTTTCTTCCTCTTAATTCAGAAAGTTCTTAAAATACCCTGGAAAGATGCAAGAATCCAGGCCTTGAGATTCTCTCATTATTTTTTTAAGTGCTTTAAAAATTACGACCATGTCATGAATATGTTAAATTACGCGAAGGATCTAAGTTTGAGGCAATGATTGGAAAATCCTTTCTGAACTTTATTTTTCACTCCCTCCGTGTTCTTCATGGTAATTTCTTCTTGGCATTTTTCTTAGGAGCAAAGAATGAAGTAAGGAAAGAAAATTAATACCCTTCCCCTGCTTCCCAATTACATGCAGACTAAAACCTGGAGCTCGATATTAACTTTCGCCCCATACAAGGCTAGAAAAATATTGGAGATTTATATAATATAATTCCATTACTTAACATCGTGTTTAAAAAAAATTTATGTATTACGACACCAGCAATCAAGTTTGACGCCTGCGGCGTCCCTATATGTTATCCGTCCGTACTCAAGCTCTAGCGAAGCACAGGCGGGTACGTCNATTTATGTATTACGACACCAGCAATCAAGTTTAATATAAATATAACTTCATGTTTGTGTTTTGTCTCTGAAGAGCTATAAAATCTGTCTTCATTGAAGCGATGCTTCTATAGGCGGTATACGATCTGGGTTGGTAAACATTTTGAGTCCCAAAACAGAANTTCTATAGGCGGTATACGATCTGGGTTGGTAAACATTTTGAGTCCCAAAACAGAATGCATGTCTAAAACTATTCAACAGTATTACTGATCGAAAACTTCTGTAATCAGTCTCTTTTTCTGGCTTCAAGAACACTTATAGGGCGATATTATTCAACAATACTAGAAATACGCTTGTACATATAACATGATATCATCATTCATGATATAAAAATTTTAACAAACGCCACAGCAATGATTCCTTTAACGTAATAGTTTTAGTTTATACACAGACATCCAAATATAGAACACAGTAATTTAAACAAAACAATTTTCTTAGATTTCATAGTTACATCAAAGGATTCCTGTAATTCAGCTCAGTTTTTAGGTTGGCAAACATGCCAAGTTTCAAAGTTAAAATTATTTTTTATTCATTTGTATGTAGTATGAAATAATCAAGGATGCGTGATATTTCCCCAAAAACAGTCTTTCGTAGGAATCGAAGAAATTTTAAGTATTAACTGCAAAGCTCATTTAATCTTGAGTATTTTAGAAAATATATCTAATTCAGTAAACGAAATACTTAAATAACGGTGTACTCCGCTAAAGATGAATTGTTTGTGAAAGAAATACTTTTCCAATTAAAGCTAAAATACCATCAAGAAGTAGTTACTTTCATTGTGCTGTACAATAACAGTTGTTGTGGTTGCGGGCAGCCGACAAATTAGATCCCGCATGGTCGTGACCAGGTAATAACCATGTGTAACTCAATCCCTGGGCTAGAGCGAGATATTATGGTCCTGTGTTACTCTCCTCTTCTAAGGACCTTGTGCGTCAGTAATTTGTCTTTCAGATATAGCCTTCTCAACATACAATGTCAAAAATTAAAGTACATATACACACGTTTTATTTTCAAAATTGTTATTATTATAATTCTGATTTGTTAATCGAGTTTTCTATTAAGCTCATTACAAAGATAAATCCCTTCGAAATATTAATCTTCACCAAAATAAACCTGCACATCTGCGCCTGAATAAAATCATGGTTTTCAGTGGTACATCATATTCCCTAATAATTACCAAACATTTAGTTCTACTTTAGATTCACAATTACATGAAAATCGACTTATCTGTTTTTTTTCTGTTNTAATAATTACCAAACATTTAGTTCTACTTTAGATTCACAATTACATGAAAATCGACTTATCTGTTTTTTTTCTGTTCTTTTTAAAATAATTTGACTATTTAAAGTAGAATAATGTAGTTGTTGCGAGTCTGATACTATGTATACCCAATTTCCTGTATTGTTGTCACTATTAAAAAATACACTCTGAATAACAACACTAATAGATGTGAGACAGTCGACTTTCTCGCATATTTAATATGCTATCACATTGTCATAAAAGTTACGCATATCTCATATGGATAAATAGGATCCAATGTTCTGGGCCGATATATGCGGCACGTTAACTATTATAAGCCTTGCACGATAGTTGAATTATATCAGTTAGCTCTTCCAAGTCGTCCAAAATAAATGTGAAAATGTTCAGAAATATATGTTTGTTAAGGGAAACTTTATATGGCATAAAATACACGGAATAGTTTAGATTACCATTAATGTTCCATATATTTGTGGGTAAAACACCTTAAATTTTCAGCTTACGTCACCAACTCCACGACATAGCATTAGTGGTTTCTTGCAACCGTACATTTGACCCACAGTTTATGTGAAGGCCGACTCTATCACTCCTTCTCATTCTTAAATAAATTTGGAAGAGCGATAGCTTCCCAACTTCGGTAACATCCCCAAGGATAAAAATATTTTGATTTACCAGTTTCTGAAATCATACTAGCGGTGTTCTCTAATTTCCGGTATGTAAATAAAAGCGAAAAATCGAGACACATTGTCTTGCTCTCGGTCCATTCATTAGTCTTTTGAAGTTTCCCTTAACTTCACTACAACTTAAATTGCCGTATTTTCGCTTTACCTGCAAAATTTATTAGAGTCAGCTTGTATCACCCACTAACTGCATCTTTGAAGTTTAATGGCAATGGCGAGTTCTTGTTATTATATTTGTATGATTGGACTGTGTCCGTTGCCTACCATTAGACTAAATAAAAATCGCACACACACAGAACTATGTAAGACAAAAAACGTAAAACCTTTATACAACACCACCGACAGGTAACTAGGAATAGCTGTTTCCTTGTCAATTGAAAATAAATATGTATATAATCAAAACGACAAAAAGACGGACGAACAACTTGTTAGTACAAAACAGGACATACAACAAAAAGCAAACCAAAAGAAAATACAACCGAATGACGAAAACGAAAACACCACACAAATAAACAATGCAGTGCAGAAACAATATCAGTGGACACAGCTGAACAATAAAAATTAAAAACACACACAAAAATAGGACAAAAACCTTAATGAAGCACAAGTCAGGAAAAACTATTCCTTGTCAGATTATAAAACCAAATAATTCAACTCTACTAACAACACAGGAACCATAAAACTAACCAGAGAAAAGAATAGGTGAACAACAGAGAGAACACAGAACGATGAAAAAAAGATAACACAATAATAATTACAAGTCTTCACGACGTTTCTTCTTCAGGTGAGATACTAGACTCTATGAACAATCGCAGTCTCCTGTCAGTCCAGTGTCTCAACTGAAGAAAGGGGACAGATTACAGGCTTCGAAACGTCGTGAAGACTTGTAATTATTATTCTGTTCTTTTTTTTTTTGCCGTTCTGTGTCCTTTCTGCAGTTTATATTTGGTTTTAAGAGGTTATTTTAGTTTGCTGTCTTGCTGAGTTCTGTGTGTATGCGATTTTTATTTAGTATCATGGTTGGTAATGGACACATTTCAATCATACCACATGATAACTACTAACTCTACCTAATTGAATATCTAAAAGTGTCAAAGATGCCTCTTATTGAGATGAAATCGGAAGAAATTACTTTCCATTCACGCTGACTTGTATAATAATAAATTACGTTTTCAAATTAATGAGGGTAATAGATTTCAAGATATCATCCTGTGCTTGTAATACACCAATAACATCTCTGATATTGTGTGCATAGGACATACTATTTATTCTGAACGACAGGAATGCTATATGCAACAAATGTTATTCCTTCTCCTTGAAAAGGAGAAGGAATAATTTGTGTTTAACTGTTGGAAATCAATGTTGCGCTTATTCTCAGAGTAATTTACGACATTTTTTTTCGGTGGTGGGAAAGTAAATTTATTTATTCAAAATAAAAAGTGTTTTTAACTAAAATATTTAAGTAGTTTAGTTAAGGAATATTAAGGACGATTTTACATTTAACTAAAATTATTATATAGCAATTTGAAGGAAAATATATTTAATAAATATATTTAATGATTTAATTTGTAAATTTATTTCAAACTTATTACAACTAAAATCATTATCTAATAAATTAAATCAAATCCATTATAATTAAATAACTTAACGATTAAATTCAATATTTTAATTATATTTCTTTTTATATTATTATAAAATTTTTTACCTTAGAACATTATGGGCGTTCTATATTACTTTAAAATATTAGCAGTCAACATTTCATTTTGAAACATAATTTTTAAATTTTAGCAGTAAATATTTGAGTTTTCAAATTTAATTTTTAAATCTAGGCAAACAGGAAACCAGAATTTTTTTAAGCAAATCATTAAAATTTAATTTAAGATTGTAATTAATTTGAAATTATAAATTTTATTATTAAATTATTTAATTTCAATAATTTTTATTAAATTTAATATAAATATATTTTCATTTTAATACTTATAAATTTTTTAAATAAAACAAATTACTTAATTTATTTATTATAAATATTTTTACTCTAAATTATAAGTTAATTATTTTGGTTGTATTTTAAGTTGTCCTTACTTCTCATTTTATATACTACTCATTTAGCTTAATAAACTCCCGTTGTACCAAGCAGAATCTAGGGAAGAATATATTCTTGTCCACGGTGTCTTTATTCTAAGCTCGACTTAGAATGTGTGTCAAAGCAATTGCTCCCGAGTCACGATTCAGTGATAAATTAGGTCACGATTATGATCACAGCCCTTCCATGGCTTGGTAGTCGGGAAACATAAAGGCGACCCTTCTGGTCGAGTTCACCATTACGTCTCCTAACACCAAGTTTCAGGCTTCGAAACGCGCCTGAGCTATGAATGTGTGAGACGTTTTCACATCTATATCCGGGTTTCATCCTCTGATTAGATTCTTGCCATAAAGCGGGGGTGGCGTGTGTAAAAAATAAGAGTAAACAATTTTAAAACGACATGAGCAAGTTTATTTTAAGTCATGTCAAGGGGAAAAGATTTCCTTCTTACTTTATGTAATTCTCTCTCGTAAGAAAAAAAAAAAACATTTTAAATTTTCGAATATGATTTGGCTTAAAACATTTGTATCCTTCCAGGTATTCTGAGTTTTTTTCGAGTTGTTCATTTTTAAAACAAAAAAATAAAATATCTAGTGTCGAGCGAAAATAAAGGAAAAGATAAGCAATGAACACAAAGAGAATATATTTAAAATTTGTCTGTGTCTCGGATGTCGGTGGCGGCACATCCTTCAAATTCTCTTGTAGGGAAAAACGGCCCTACTCCACCCAACCCTTTCCCAACATCTGCGGAGATATTGCTTCGCTCCAGGGAATTGTTTGACGAGAGTAAGTGACAGTTCTGCGGGAGAGAAAGGAAAAAGCGGAAGAGAAAAGGCGGAGGCAGGGAAAATTTCGTTTCCGTCATCCCGCATAACGCAACTGACAACAGCGGGGCGTCTGGCTATACGCATTCTTTTCACCTAGTTTAAAGAAAAAGCGTCCTTTATAAGGGAAACTTTATACTTAAGCGATACTCGGAAGGCAAATAAATGTGACTGAAATGCTAGGAGGTTGGCTCCCTTCCACCTACTTTCGGATATCGGAGTGTCTCATGCCCTAGTTGCTGACCATTCGCATCAGTGAAATAACTTTGCAAGTCAGCTGCGATGATAGGTATAAAATGTAATAAAATTTTGTTCTTAAATCGACGTGCACATATATTCTTGAGTTATGTAATGTGTGGTAAACTAGTAATACATCAACTTTGGAAACGTTAACATAAAAGTCGGCGAATAGCTCATATTCACATAGAATATTGTTCGAAACTAAATTGGAGAACAAAAATTTTTAGAAAATAATTTAGTAAAACAAACTAGACTAATATGTGTAGGCTTTAAGTAGTACGCAATGGACGTAAAAGGGAATGACTAAATAACAATATCTGTGTTCCTTTATTCTGAGTTATGTTTAATTTTGTATGGTTTTAGGAAGTTTTTTTGTGACAAATATTGTTGTATTTTTCCTCTGAACTATGTTTTTAAAGTTAATAAATTAGAAAATTTTATCAGCAAATCATTAGTAACTATTAAGCGAGTTATTCTAATATGAATCGCCTGATTATTGTAAATGAGATTATGGCTGATTCTAGTTATTATTCGTTAGTTACGTACTCAAAAATAATATCGGTGTAAATTGTTTACATCCACAAGCTAACCTTTCTTCAAATGTCATAAAAAGTACGAAGTATAGAAGAATATTTTGGTGATGGGTACAGTGAGATTTAAATGTATCCGAGTCCAGAACACATACGCATTAGGCGTAAAATATTTTATATTATCTCCTGAGTGAGTGAACTATGATACTACTCAGTACATTATCATTTATAGTAAGATAAGAAAGAAGAAATATATTTTTGTCCTTCCTCAGTATCCGAACATTTTATATAATACTGTAGTTAAGAGAACACACGAAATAGTAATGCTTGACAAGAACTATTTCNGGGGGACAAAATCATTATTCGCCCGCAGATTAGAGATTCCTATCTATAGTCACATGGTGGATTTTTTCACACATCTTCGTAATCAAACTTTATAACGCATTAAAAATGAATGCTTGACGTGGCATAAAATAATGCTTACCTCAATTTTTTAAATTTGGCAATTTCATTTATATCCATATTTTTTATGAGTGGTAGAAATTATTAAATAATGAGGGAACCTTTGATTGCGGTCACAGATGTGAAACTAGTGACGAGAAAAAAGAAGTTGCATTTCTAAATAGATGTTAAGATGTTCCCTGTAGCTTGAAAAGAATGGAATTTAAATATTGAATCTGCAAATTAAGTTATGGAGAAACATACGTAAATCCAAGTTGGTGACTTAAATATCAATTTTTTGCTCTTCAGTATAGTAAAAAAATTTCAGCTGTAAATAAAAGCCTTTTTCGACGCCCATTTCACAATTTTTTACGTTTATGTCGCATGAATTAACAATCACCGAGTAACCAAATATTTGAGAAATTTTCGGTGGCATTAAAAACTCCCATTATTTATAAGTAACACTACAACAGAAATTACGTCAATGTTAATTAAGCCAGTCAAAGTGATCTGAACCGGAACTACGCCATTTAAATAGCATGCCCCTTAGCTAGTAAGTGAAATTACCTTTTAGTTTATAACAAAGTAACAAATAGGCCTAAACCGCTGCACGGAGCCTTTCTGATGTGTCTAGTGGCCGAGCGTGTGGTACGAATGTGGCTGACCTGAATAGTCGTGATTGCAACTACGTCAGTAGCCACTGCTTCTGTCAATTATGCGAACGCGAAGCCCAAATCCTATTTCCAGCCAAAATAGAAAAGCGCATCCTGAGTGGCGTTCACTAAACTGTATCGACCTTCCCTCGCCACGAATCTTCCTTCCGAAGTGTTCAAGGTCTTTGTGAAATCTACACAGCAAAAATATTTTGTGGAAAGAAGTGGAAAATATTTTGTAATAAAAGGGATACTTGGAAATCCACAAAAATTAATTTCATGAGCTTCTTACGTTTCGCCGTAGTCGGCATAGTGACAAATAGTTGTTTCGTTGCAGAAAAATATTTTCATTCATACTGTAATTAAATCACATAGAGATGCCGTTTAAGAAATATAGACAGGCTTTAAGCTAATGGCAGGGGAACCCCCCTTTTAAGTATTCAAAGTATTCGGATATTTGTTGCTGTACAGCTCAAGTTCAACTAATTTTTTATTTGTAACCGGCTTGTATAAAAATTCGCGTTTGATATGAATCGCCCAAAAATGTGAATTTTAATTTTTTTAAATGCAACAATTTTGCATCTAGAGTTACCTTTATTTTCTTTGCCAGTATCCAAAGATTTCAATTTTTTTTTTTTTTTTTTCGAAAAAAAAAAATTATTGTGCTGTTTCTTAAAAATTTTCTGTGTGTGGTTGAAGCATACTCGGAAAAAATAATTACACATAGGTGTTAAACGTTTCGGTAATTTTTGTTACTATACATCGGACAGATTTATTTAGATCTCAAAACAGGTGAGACAAGCTACTGTTGTGACGAATGTTAGCCAGGCTCTGATTTCCGCAATAACCCAACGAAACCAAATTCACAATATCTTTCACCAGAGCCGTACATTTCCAGGAAGAAAGTAGAATTACTGGACAACTGATATGATTCAACATAATTATGGGAATGCTTTAAAATATTTACGATCCTGAAAAGCACTCTGCGACTTTCAACAACTGCAGGGTCACCATCACGAAAGTAACTATACTCAACATTAAACAAGCACTTGGAGTTAAAAAAAAAAACTGAAAGCTAGGGCCGTCCAATGTAGAAGAAGTCATTAAATCCTCCCTCCGTCAATGTTTCCATTATCAAATGGGACACTTGTTGCCCGCAGAAGAGTATACGGGGCTGTCGGGTATACTTAATATGTTGAATACTGCCAAGCGATCCCAGAATGCATAACAAAAAAAAATATAATATTAATGGTAAAAACAATTTCCTTAATGATTTATTTCGCCACAAATCATAACGTATCTAATGAAGTAAGGAATTTTGTAGAAAACCATTAATGTCATAAAAGAACTCACTTTTGATATTATTGTCTGTCTGCAATAAAAACACAGACACATTAAATATAAATAATAATTTGAATGTTGCATTAATATTTATTTTAATTTATTCAAGGCACTTAAGTTACCTACATGTATAAGTTTCAGTTTGTCTTCAAGTGCAGGTTGGTTCAAAGCAGTTCTCATAAAAACAAAAACACGGAACCATATTAGAGCGGGGAAAACAACCCAATTCTGAAATGCAAACGGCAGGCACCGGTCATCCCAGAGGGTGGCATGCAATCAAACTTTATAATGAAACACAGGCGGAATGTAAAAGAGGCGGGAAACTGGAGCAACCCGAGGAAATTCGCCGAACCAAAGGCAACGTCCGCCGAATTTACTCCGTGCGGACATCCAGATGTGCCTTCCTCCCCGGGAATCGAACCCGAATCGCCTGGTTAGGAAGTTAGTGCACTACCTCCTCCGCGACTACTGTGGCTCCACACCCAGAGATGATGCCTTGGGAAGGAGTCGAACCGAATTTCTTCTGTGTGATTCCCGCCGCTCTGGCAATAACAACTCAGCATCGAGAGTGGAAAATAAGTCGTGTGCTACTCTCATTTCAGTTACTTGGCGATGTGGCTTTTACTGTTACCTTCGTGTTCCTATATAATTTCTTAGTGCGGATAACAATATAATTTATTATTTTAAGTCGAATTTCACAAGTATCCGCACCACTATGAAANCCGCGACTACTGTGGCTCCACACCCAGAGATGATGCCTTGGGAAGGAGTCGAACCGAATTTCTTCTGTGTGATTCCCGCCGCTCTGGCAATAACAACTCAGCATCGAGAGTGGAAAATAAGTCGTGTGCTACTCTCATTTCAGTTACTTGGCGATGTGGCTTTTACTGTTACCTTCGTGTTCCTATATAATGTCTTAGTGCGGATAACAATATAATTTATTATTTTAAGTCGAATTTCGCAAGTATCCGCACCACTATGAAATATTTATGGAAACTGCTAAAATATTCATGAAGTTACAAATTCCATAGTGCAATTAATATGATAAGCATACAGTTTTTAAATGGGCTAGAATTTGCAAAAAAAAATGTTCAACTTGGCGAGCTTCATTATAAAGGAGGTGGGAAAAAAAATTAAAAACATTGGTCTCCGCAAGACACTTTATTTATTTGTTGTAGTAACATATATTTTTGTAAGCCCCAAAAACTGTTTGTTAATTATTACAAAATATAAACTTTTTATGTTAAACAAATAATTAAAAATACGTCATAAAATATCTTTTTTATGTTTTTTACTTGCTTAAAAAAATTCACGCAGTTAATTTTAAGCAAAATATTTCGCGGTAACTTGTTTGTTTTTCGTGTTTTTTTTTTTGCCCCCAGCGGTTTTGCGAACGAAAGTATTTTGTGCCTGTGTGTTAGGCAGGCGAGGGGTTGCGCGAATGTATATTAGCGCCACAGCTCTTAATAACGGGGGCTATTGTTTCCATTCTTCACAGCCAACTGTCTTCCTCCTCGCACAAGGCCCGGCGAGGGAGATTGTGTGGGGTGCGGGCAACGTAACAAAGTGGAAAGGAAAAAAAGTGTTTGTCGCCAAAGGGGCAGAAGAGAAAAAGGAGGGACGAAGAGCGGGACTGGAGAAGGAAGAAGACGGGCCAAGGTGGACCTCGCAGGCATTCCTGCCACATCGCCGCCTGGGATGCCGCAGAATAATTGGAGGGGATGAGGAGCCTCGCTGGAAATATCAATGGTGGGATGGGGTGTGGAGGGGTGTTTTATGACGCATTCTTCCCGAGGAGTTTTGGGCTGCACGCATCATCTGCCCGCATACCTGTCAAGCTCGCCTGCCTTCACAATTAATCACGAAGAAATGAAATTCCTTCCCGGCTTCGTTCGATCGGAAATCACATGTCTACAAGAACATTCTTTAACACTGTGCCAGTTAGTATTTTATTAACCAAAAATGTAAAATTACCTCCAATTAAATTTTTTTAACCTTGACAGATAAAAAAAACATCAGCTGTATTCTTGAAACTAAACCTAAAAAGCTTTTAAGGTGGCCGCACAGTTGCCTAGTTGAAGGAATTTCGCACGTCTGTGGCCTAAAAGCGTGGGAGCGCTAGGGGGGACCGAGACATGCGCGTCAACTATCTTATCGCCTCTACGCGTAAAGCACTGAACTGACGTACAATCTCGCCGTCGATNCATTCTTTAACACTGTGCCAGTTAGTATTTTATTAACCAAAAATGTAAAATTACCTCCAATTAAATTTTTTTAACATTGACAGATAAAAAAAACATCAGCTGTATTCTTGAAACTAAACCTAAAAAGCTTTTAAGGTGGCCGCACAGTTGCCTAGTTGAAGGAATTTCGCACGTCTGTGGCCTAAAAGCGTGGGAGCGCTAGGGGGAACCGAGACATGCGCGTCAACTATCTTATCGCCTCTACGCGTAAAGCACTGAACTGACGTACAATCTCGCCGTCGATAAGGCGCTTCTTTGAGACTTTCAGCAGAGACCCTGCCATTTTATAACGTGATAATAAAAATAAAGGTTTGACGCACGTCCCTATTCTTTTTTTTAATGTTTTGTACCGAAATGTTCATATCTAAAAATGACCGTGAAAACACTCGTTTGAGCCATATCCACTATCGCAAAAACATGCTTTAGAGAGAGATGGTGGAAGTGAAAAACGTTTAGAGACGCGTAACTTTTCTTAAATGCTATTCGTAAGCAGATCTGACTCAGACACGTTGCACGGTTTTTTGATAAAGCTATTTCTGCTGGCGCTCTGCACACCGTTCGGCGCCCTAAACCAGGCGGGCGTAAAACGCTCGTTTCTCACAAAACTGTCAGAATAAAAACAGCGTGTTACAAGGTTTTCAGTCTAGACTAAACATTGTATTCGATTATTAGTTGATAAGAAAAATAAATATATCACTTCATATAAATATCTAACCACAACATATTATAATAGTAACTAACATCTCAAATATTTATAAAGATCATATATTGTTATCTCAAAGACTATAAAGTCATCGCGATCAAGTTCCTTACACATCAGGGGTTATGAAATTAATTGACCACTTAGGGATTTTCAGTTTGGCAGACAATTATTTTCGCGATTTTAGAATAACATTCCATATCTCTGGAACTACTGAGCCAATAAAAAATAAAATTTCTTCAGTGTAACTAATTTTATAAATCGGTGCACTGGTGTGAAACTAACTGGGCACATCACGTAGCACCAAATTGAATAATAAAATATTTGAATCGGAAAGACTGTTTGAATAATTGTATCACCACATCGTAAATGACAAATTGGAAAGATTCAAGCCACAATTTAGGAATAATAAAAACAATTACCTTCAAATTCAGTGCATAGACAGGGCATTAACTAAAATTTTTATTCCTAATATATATGACATATTAAATTTTGGATAATCACGATGGTGTTCATCTACGAAAGTCACTAAGACAATCTGAGGCTGGATTAAAACGGAATACAAGACTGGCTATATTTAAATCCCACTGCCCACAAGGCGAGACTGAGCGATTAAATAAAAATGAGATTGATTTAACCATATGAAGTAAAGGCCTAGAATGGTAGGGTGGTAAGAAATGGTAACATTATGGGTATAATCCACAGTCTACTGAGTGTCCTCACATCATCCACGTGAGTAGTACTATTCGAAAAATTCACAAATCCCTAAGGCCTGGAATCTGAGTGGACACTTGGGCCGCGGTGGCTGAGCGGATAGACTACTAGCCTCCCACCAAGGCGAACCGGGTTCAATGCCCGGTAGGGTCACTCCAGATTTTCAAAAAATGGGAATTGGGCTGTATGATGGCACTAATCGGCGGGTTTTCTCGGGGATCTCCCGTTTCCCCCACAATTGCATCCCAGCGTTGCTCCATTCTCACCTCATTTAACCCTCATCGGCTCTCAAGACCTCGTTGTTAAGAGCTGCCCAAATCTCCCAACCCAACTCTTAGTGTACAGTAGATAAATAACAGGTTATTGACTATACCTATGAGCCAGATCTGCGTTTGGTTTGACTCATTTTATGTACACCATAAAAATCGTGGAGCGTGAAACACAAAATGTCGTATACCACAAAAATAACCTGCATACAGATAATTTAAACTATTATGCACACAACATGCCCCAATACAAAATTTATTTTATTCTTCGTCGTTCCGTGTACATGAGCTGCCATCAACATGCCGAAACCTGGCGTCCGCAAGAACTTGTTTGTGCCGTTCATTGGAAACAAGTGTTTTCCCAGATTTCTAGAAGTGCAGTATTTTTACAGTTTAGTCAGGAGACCATCACAGTCACTTTTCTCACTGCTATCTTGAGTTATTAACTGAATATTCTTTTTAAACACTATGGATTCTTAGCGGGCATTTTTGGAGATTGCGGAAGGCCAAAAGTTTCTGGTTCCAATCCATGCTAAGTTTCCTTTTCAATGAAATTACACTACGCCAACAATTATTTATTTACATTTAAAGTATTGGTAACACTTGCCATTACACTGAAAAAAAAAATTTGTTAGTCGCTACAAAAACTGTTTGCTTGATGCTTTCCAATGCGAAATTTGATGCTTGTAGAAGACAGAGTGTAGTGCCCAATAACACGTAGATTTGCTAGTACTAAAGCTATTTAGTGCTCACTAGCATATTTGTTTGTTAACAATATATTTACTGGCTGCCACCAAAACATTTAGTTGGCAGCAATAGCATTAATGTCATTCACAGTAATAAAATTTTTCTGCGACTGTAAAACTAAATCCATCATGATCCGCGCGTGCTCTCTGGCTGGCATATTCGAAGTGGCCACCTTCTGTCTGGCTACGCCATATTTGTACGTTTTGGTTTCTTTGCATCACGTTACGAACTAATTCATGGGGGATATTCTTAAGAACATCGTTTATATCATTCCATTCTTCTGAATAAGTAAACGTCACACGTAAGTTATTCCAGAATAATAAGTTTCCACGAGGTGAAGTGTGCAGGCCTTGTCCGGTGGGTTACTCCAGACAATACATTAACGTCGAACAAGGTGGCACAACGGTAACGCACTGAGCTGGTATGTGAAAAGTCCTTGGTTCGAGTACCGCTATCGGCGATGTTTATTTTATTTTTTAATTCTTGGTGATCACAAGCGTCATTTTGTAGTTGCCACTAAATACTGCAATGACATAAAACTTTTGTTGGTGCTGCAGAATATTCTGTGATGTCTATATTGATAAAATAATTTTGCGGCCAGCAACAAAGTTTTGTTGGTCACCACAAAACCGTTTTTTAGTGTAGTTTTCCTCCCATACTTAGTTTCCCCTTCCATGTTCAGCAGTTACACTACTTGTACACGATTTCGTTCCCTTTCAGCGATTTCTTGTGGCGAAAGGAACGGGGGATGACTTCACCTCATTACTCCCATTTAGCATTACCCTTTTTTGACTTTTAGTTTATTGGATGTTCGCTGTTAATTGAGCTTATAATTTACTATTGCACCAACTTCGTAGCTAATGTAAACTTAATACCGCTTTGGAAGCGATGATTTTGTCCACGTGTGGTCAAGTGTAACTGTAAATTTGTCACAGACGTACATATATTAGTGAAAAGCTAATTATTACCCTCATGTGCATAAAATAAATATATACTTCATTAAATTGTAGGGCCTCAATTTTGGACGTCATACTTCTAATACAACGTTGAGAAATTAAATTAATTTTTGCATATCGCTGCGAACTTAACAAATAATATACTAGTCTCCTTAATTATACTTTATCTGTTGACTCGCCTTTTAATTCAGTCGCAACTCAACAAATATTGACGTGTAATTAGTTTACAACCTACGCAACACCAAACCGAAAAAAAAAATTTCTGTGTCAGCTGTAAAATAGTTGTAAAATTCACTTGTCCTAACTGTAGTAAAGGTTACGGTAAATGCGTAAAGAAAATTTGAAGTATTATACATTTTTTTCCGTAAGCCAAAATAAGTAAGACATCAAATAATCTAATACGTCGAATGAAAGCAAGTCATAATACTTAACCATAGTCGTTAATTTTGTTGCAACTCTTAATTTAGTTGAGCAAAATACAGTTTAAGCTATTTTATTTCGTGGCTTGCGTTCTATGCATTCTGTAATTACAAAACAAATCGTTATTTTTTGTTCAAAGTAAGTAACTTTGCAAAGAGGGGCATTCAAGAAAGTGGCTCATGGTTTTGACAGCACTCAAAACTTAACTCCTTCTTGTGTCTATGTAAAAGGACAATTATTTTTCGTAAAAAATAAATTTTTTACTACGAATAAATAAACAAATAGGCTTCGTCACAACACAAGCTGTGTTAGTGAAAAGTCACAGGTAACAATCCTTAGCGATGACACGCGTGCAATAACGTTTTTCAGATAAAACTTGCCTCCTAACCCACTCTACTTATACTAAATAAATGAGTGAACGAATCGTTTTGAGGCATACTGCAAAATATCTAGGACTTTGAAAGAATTTATGCAGAGAAAGAACGAAGGAAATAGTTGTCTTTACATTCCTGTAGCTGTGACGTGGTTGGTAGCGCTTGTCACGCGTAGCGATATAACTAGTACTAGCAAATAAAATAATACATAAAAGTGAATATGCAAAAAAAAAAAAACATTCTCGCTCATTCAAAACCGAAATTTGAGATAGAATTTGTCACAAAAATTCGAGGTAGTCAAAAAGATGCTAGACAAATGTTAAAACATTTTTACAGGGATTTTTAAAATGTTTTTGAGGAATTGTAATGTTAAAAATGTTTAAGTCAATATTTTTATCAAACACAGACAATTTATTTGACCTGTCTCGGCGCATTTTGTTTTGTGTGAGCAATATCTGCCAATATTCTTCTAAAATTGATATCGTGAAACAAATTTTAACCTTCTTAGTTAGGTCATAGCGAGAAATTCTTCAGGGATACTGTGAATGGGTGGAATTCTCATAATTGTTATCAATGTGATGATGCCAGCGGTTCTAAGTTAATCTCTGCAGCAACGGGATTGATATGTCGTACCGTATTTATCAATATCGTGGTCGCACATCGACCACGTGACAGGGTCGTGCCGGACGTCATTTGGTCTATTATTCTCAAACGGTAACATGAATGTCTTTGGACGGGAAATGTACTAACTTACATCGGGTATGGTGTCCGACTATCTATGCTTATATGAATATTTAGAGCGTTATTTGTCATATCATCTTGATGTTATGTGCTAGTTTGTATGAATGGTAGTTTGATGGCTGGAATCCAAGATGGTGGACGTTTAACACAAACATATTGGTGACTGCCACCTCAGTTGCGAGTGACCAGTGGTCTAAGTAGGATGTGTACTTAGTACTTAGTGTGTAATTACTCTCTCGGTACATGTATTTGGCCTCAGTATGTATATTACTCTCGGTGTGTAATCATTCTCGATAACTGTACTTACCCATTACGCAGTTACTCATTATCAAATTGCTCACTACGCAATTGTTCATTATGCTCTAATTATACCTAATTACCCTCTACCTCCCCTCATCACCCTAGTCAGTTGTAATTCGGCTGCCGATGGGTAAACATGTGTAGTTTGCGTGTAATTACTCTCTCTGTGTGAGTACTTAGTCTCGGTACTTGTACTTACTCTCGGTACTCGTAATTGTTTATTAGGCAGTTGTTCATTTTTATTACTCCTAATTACAACTACCCCTTATTACAATTACCTCTAATTATGTGTTAATTACCTTCGTCGGTTCTCGAACTTAGGAGTACAGTTTCCCATATTAAAATATGCCGGCAATAAGTATCCCACCCTCCGACATTCATTTGCAGGTTAATAAAATGACACTATGGCTGTTGATGCTCCCTAGCATGGGTTTCCTATGTTAAAGGGTGTCTCCAATTAGTATGCTTTTCTCCGACAATCGTTTACAGGCTAATCAATTGGCACTACGACTGCTGATGCTGCCTAGCGTGCTCAAACATAATCGTTCTCTCTACTGTGAGTGCTGCTGATGTAATTTTAGATCACCGGATTTTAACTCGCTTTAATGGGGCTTGCCGTAACATCGCGACAATCGTGTTCTTTGAAGACACGAGCGGAGAAATATTACCTCGCCAGCAGTTTTCATGAGTCAGCAATACTCAAAGTGTAAATTACTCAAATAAACAAGCAGGGCTTTATATTCTCAGTAGGGAATAACATTTGATTGGACACTTCAGACTCGGCCTCTCACTGACAGAGAGCCGGCGAGTAAGAAACATTATATAGTAAAGTAAGTGTGTCTGATGTTGTGTGAACCAATATGATTGTTATAAATGTAAATACACAGAGACCAACATAGCTGATGGTCATTCAGTCGTGAATAAAGGCGACTGACTAGTTTCTAGCTTAAAGGGGAAGTATCCTTGCCATCTTGAATTTGCTTATTTTTCTCCATAATTTAATATTCGGAGTCAATATTTAAAAACCTAGCTAGTCAAGGCACAGGGAACATCTGAAAAAGTTATTTCGAGATCCAACTAATTTTTCATAGATGATTGGTTTCACATCTTAAACAGTAAAAATTTTTTTTAAAAATCTGTAAGTAGTGCTCTATGTCATGTCTAGCTTTGATTGTTTATGTCTGGTCATACATTTTAATTTCGAATATTTGTGAGGAAAATCGAAGATTTGGGCGATACTACCTCCTAAACCATGTGTGTATTGCCATTGCTGTGGCTGATGTGCTTGTGTGTTTGTGTGTGCTTGCAGAGGAGTACGATGACCTCCCAGACGGCTCGTGCTTCAGGAGGACGATACACCGGCCGGCCCGGCGGAGGAATCTGAACGAGGCAACAGCGGCCATCCGCACAGCTGAGGTCAGTCACTCTAACCACGCATGTACCCACGATGCCAGTTAGGGTTGCCAACGGTCCTTTATTGTATGGAATTTCCCGTGTTCTGTAGCTGAAAGAATTATGCCGCCCCGTATTTCAGACTTCTTCGGAAAATTACTGAATTTTAATAAACACTGTGTCAGTAATTTACCACTTCCTCGATTACATGCACGTTTACTTTGATGCTCTAACCCAGTGGCCGCAGATAGTTGTAACTNACAACGGTCCTTTATTGTATGGAATTTCCCGTGTTCTGTAGCTGAAAGAATTATGCCGCCCCGTATTTCAGACTTCTTCGGAAAATTACTGAATTTTAATAAACACTGTGGCAGTAATTTACCACTTCCTCGATTACATGCACGTTTACTTTGATGCTCTAACCCAGTGGCCGCAGATAGTTGTAACTGACGCTGACAGGTGGCACTCATCAACAAATGCGTTCGTGTAACTAGCGCTTGCCTATGTTTTCTTCCAGTGTGAGTTCGTGTCGTCTGTTTTAAAACTAATTAATTAAATAATTAAAATTATACTCAACTATATCTTTAATTACAACTGAAATTTGGTTGATGTATAAGTTCAGAGAAAATATTGACTGATTTATAATAATGCCTTCTGCACATTTTAGATAGTATTTTAAACTGTTATGAATAACAATTTTTCTTGGTAATTCAATGGGGTCAGATGTGTGATAAGTTGTCGGAAGTGTCCCGTAAAGTTGTTAAACCTAATGTCAGTAAAATATCTAGTTAAGCTAACCAGTACACAGTGGTTCAGAATGGATGTCTTACACAATAAAAAAACTTCTTACGTAGTAACTGTGGTGCCTCAGAAGTATTTCATAAATAGACGGGCATTAAAGTGAAAATGAAATGTATATTACTTAAATCTATGTATCTGCATTTACTAGCGTTGTAGACGTTTACATAAGCCTACAGAAACTAGAAAACATTTTATATAGTACAATCCAAGCAGAATTTTTCTCGGAATTATATGCCTCGTACATCAAGAAAATTTCACTTAACACTGGTGTTTCCACATTACTCCTATTTAATCATTACTGCCACTCTCCCTGTCAGTGACACGTTCACTGAGTCCTTTTTCACTGTCACGCTCAGAATCATCACTGTCGTGAATGCTAGGTTCCGCAAGCAGATTCAGAACTTCCGCACTGATAGGACCAAAACTATTCCTGTGGTTTCGTGCATGTCTGCAGAATATTGTAGATATGATTGGATCAGAATACAGAATGAGATGATGGAGCAGATCTTCATTATTCGACAAATGAGACATCTTCCTTGTGTGATGATCTCGTATATACTTGAAATCTTTGTTCTTTGCTTCTCGTACTTTTCCACTCAACTGTCCAATTGGAAGAAGGGCATTTTGTATGACTTCCGATTCATGAATAAGAAAAATTTGTGCACAGTAATTGGCATATAATACCAAGGGTAATTGAGCACAAACATCTCAGTTGTTTCCTTTCAATATTTATCAAACCTTTCTTGGTTTATTGCATATCCACTTGAAATCGAACGCAGTATGACACTAAACCGTTTTATCACATTTTCACTTATACCTGTGAATTAGAAGCATTATTGGGATATCTAAAAAAAAACCTCCTTGCCACACTGCCATCATTCGTGGAAGCAAAACCAGGCTTTGGTTGATCAATCAGTAACACAGGCTGTTGTCGTAACCCTTCAATGATCTCTTGTTTCCTCATTTCAACCTTTTCCTTGCTTTCACTTCGTGCTCGCCAAGTCTGAACCTCCTAACGATAGCTTATATGCAGACAGCACTCAAAGAAACATATCCATGAATATGAAGTGTGACACGACGCACGTGGCCAGCCGGAACGGATCGCAGTTACACATGTCTTGCTGCGTGTCCTGCCGCGTAGGCCTCCCTGCCACCTTCCCACCCCCCTACGCCCCTAGCAAGCCCGTGAGATTTGTTGAGCGCCGAGGTATCATGAGATAGAGAAACGCAGTTCGCCTAAATTCAGAAAACACGCACCGCGGAGAAATAGCTGACAGAGTAAGCTAGGGGCAAGGTGCCACCTTCCTCCCCCACCCAAACCATCAGGAACCAGGGCACGTGTTTTGAAAGGCATTGTTCTGCTTTCTACCACCTCACCCCCTCCCACAACAAGGCGATGTGTGCCGACAATTAAGGGAGGAAGCTAGCGAGCATATAAGCCCCCTGCGGGGAAGGTGGAAGAAATCAGTCAGTTCTAGAGTACCGCGCAGAGAGTTAGGCCGGGAGATCGGACTCTTGGCCCCGTCCATCAGTCGGACAGTCATTTTCACCACGCCGAGAGAAGATTTACGTCAGGAGATCGCGAAGAGAACGTCCGAACGAGCCCAGAACCGCAGTTCAGGGGGAGACGGCACCCAGCTGGCCTTTTCCAAGGCCGCCCCATATCGCCGGAGCTCATCCCCAGCTGACATCATACCAGCAATAGTTAAGTATCCAGTCGCCGCCCAGAGAAGCCCCCCTCCATCACAACATCACCCCCAGTTAATACGAGTAGCCAACATTCGGGTACCACACCTCGGAAGTGTTGCTGTATGTTGTTTTTGTTCAAACTCGAGACAATATAGCCTTCCTTCAAAATGAAACACCAAAAGACTCCAATATTGAAATACCCTCAACCTTCAAGGCACCACATAGTCTGTGCCTGGAGGAATTAACTCCGACCGTATAAGCCACCCTATATTCCACAGTAGCGCCGTCATGTTAAATTGGCGCCCTGACAGGTGGGCTAGCGTCAAATGTAAAATTAACAAACCAAAACTGTACGTTTCTTCATCCACAATCTTCGTAACAACTTTCCCTAAATTGTTCATTACTGTAGGCTTCGATCTACATGCGTAGTACACTTGACTTGATGTACCTGTAAGACTGTCGCATATTTTACCATCCACCGTCATGAAAAGTAACTTGTGATTTACTGTAATAGTTGCTTAAACTTCTGTAGGACATAGTTCGTCAATTTGTTTCCGAATCAGTTCTGTTTCCCTTTTAATGAATTCAGGGGTTACCTTTTCGAAAACGAACATAATTGGTCGACAGAATCGTGAAGATTATGGACTAGGATTCTGCTACACAATTATTTCGTCGAAATTATTTTCAGACGTTCAATAAATTATCTGCAGGGGCACAATTGAAACCATAAATATATATTAATTACCTCCTCCGTAATCATTTTTTATAGTTTCTTTTACTGCAACTGCCGTCACAGTCCCATTTTTAGGTCATGGTTAAATTGATTTCTTCATTAGGAATAGTTTCTAACTCCTCTTTCTGCAAGTCACAAATTCGTTTTGACGTAATATCCAAAACGTCTTCTAACTGATACGGAATTCTCTTCGACTTCAGTTTCAGGATAACGTTTTCGCTTTGCGTCTATTACAGTATGCCAAGATGGAAAAAATATTTGCGTTATGATTCTTTTCTTCGGATCTGAGTAACATGTATTATCTTTTGCTTAAATTTGCATTTATTGTCAACAAAAGAGCTTCCTCTGTAAAAAAAATTGACGAGGTGTATGCAAAAATATTTCAAATTACTTATATGCATTTATTTACTTCACAGCTCGTTTTGGCGATGAAGTGATGACATGCAGAACAGAGGCAGCTGCTCGTTTGGCACTAACTCTTAATCCAACTTCTGCAGCAAATGTTAATTCGTCCACTGATTTGTCCTGCACTAACTTCCTGACCTTTATTTGTTTTCCTCTCTCACTACAGACTCCAAAAGGTTTGCGACGTCGACCATGTCCTTGCGATGTTCGTGTTTTTCTTCGCACATTTTACTGTAAAAAAGAATGTGTTTATTAGCCACAGATTATTTTGGCTTTGAAAGCGGTTCTTCATTCGGTTGCACTTTTTCCAGCGAATTTCTACATTGTTTATAAAGTTACTCACTTCCATATTTGCCAAACTTTCACCAACACGTCCTTTTGCTTGCAAGTAACAAGTAAAATGATCACATCACATACCTTTGTCTTGCTTAAATGTTTTACATTTAGACATTCATGGTATACATTCTAATACGATACTGACTGCATTGTACCTGGGAAAAGAGCGAATAACTTGTAATGGGGCAAGTATGGGCACCTACTTCTTTTGTGTGGCATTACCCATACAGATACTCTAAATATTATTTAAAGTTATGGCTCCTGCAAATGCCTGCATATTAAGTAAGGTTAATATTAAGAAAAGCACATGTGAGTATTAAATTTCATAAACCATGCTTCACGTATATTGCTGGGTTTCATCTATATAATATCTTCCACACTTACTTTATCTAAGTTCCACCTAGTAACCACCAACATCAACACACCTGCAGCGTTTGACTTGTTTGTTTTAACGCAGCACGCAAGCTCGCTCTCCTTTGAACTGGTTTCAACTGGTTATCTTTTGTTACTGGGGATATTTTATTCCGTCCTCTCGATGTTTGGTGCACTGTTTACACGTTTGTATGAGTACAATCGATATACGAAGACATCATTGTGTATATTTCTGTTGCACTAGATTGTCCATCTGAACCACTCTGCATCGTTGGTTATATATTACAAACTAGTATCCTCTCAAGATCTAAGAATATTTTTTGTTACTAACATGCATCCTAAATGTAGTATTTATATTGCTTATTTCTCTCTATAAAAAGATCGGATTGACTTAAAACGCCTGGTGTGGCGATGCGAACAGCGAAGTCCATGACATGTTATTCAAAGGAGACAGAATCCTCTTTGGCGATGCAGCATTGCGTTCGGGTAACTAAATAACATCTTTTTCACTTTTGTCTGAATAACTTAATTTTGTTACAGACCAGCGACTTATAACATATAGAAATGAATAACTCTTTTTCCACATAGTACACTTTAAAATGAAACGGTGAAAATTGAGCCAAATCAGTGAAATCCAGTGAAAAATGAGTGACTGATAGTCAATGCCAGATTACTAATTTATATGATGGCTGGATTTCACTGATTTATTTGTGATTCCCACTGAATGTCGAGAATTCCACTTCCATAAGTCACTTGTTCCCAGTTCATTTGCTTGATTCGCCAGTCGGCAGTAGCTTACCAACTGACTTTCAGTGAATGTTATTTCACCGATATCACTGATTCTAATATAGAGTGTACAGGGCACTTTGCAGGCAACTTGACGCATCACTGTAATGTGTGTCTTTTCCACACTTTAAGCATTCTATCGTTTGCCATATAAGACCAAAGGCAATTCAGTGGCTGCGCACGCCAGCCAAATGACGTCACTGGCCAGCAACATGTTGTAATGTTGGAACGCCATTCGCTAACAAGCATTTGGTAACCTACTCGCCAGCAGGCAGCCCAGCCAATAGGCAATATTGGCAGCGCAAGGTAGCCATTCAGGCACAACGCCCGTTCCCAGAACCTTCGGTAGACTATCATCGAATGGGTGCTCCCATTCAAAGAAACCGCTAAACCATTTCACTTCTGTGTAAAGGCCGTTCACGGTAAAGTGAGCACTTTGGAAATCAACCTTTGAAAAATGGCACTACCTCTACATGCATATATTTTGATGGGCACAGTGAATGTCATGCACCTTGTTAAGTTGGTAACGACGGAGGAAAAGTAGTTCCATGTCTTAACGTTGAATAAAAAGTGTTAGGTAGGCATTTGTGAATACTAAAATTATATATTTTGCATACTATTTGTTCAATGAGTAAAAATGTAATAATTAGCACATTTGAAAAATACATACATTCATAATAATTTCACAGTTNACTATTTGTTCAATGAGTAAAAATGTAATAATTAGCACATTTGAAAAATACATACATTCATAATAATTTCACAGTATTTTTACTTACGTATTAATAAAATTATGAATCCCATGCCAATATTAATTTTACATATGGAAGAAGAATACGCAATAAACATACAAGTAGATCTTAAGCAGGGCTCTCAATAGTGCTCAGTTTACCATGAACTGTCTATATCTATCTCTTCTGTGTCTGCACTTCTCTCTTCCCCTTCCCACCAATGGGATAGCGGACTTCGCGTGAACCAGGCCAAGCCACTTCCGAAAGAAAAAGGAGGGAGGGGGGTGACTATGTACCTAAAGCTGTTTTTCGCGTTCAAAGACAAGAAGCGAGGGGACGATACGGGCAACAGTAATACGCACGCATAGCACATCATCGCCTCTATACGCAAAAGACGCTGAATTGGCTTGCAATTTTTCCGTCGCTGCGCTGTACTGTGCAAATTATATCTGCAGCAGGCAACCTCATTACACGCGATGAAATCCCGTGGGTTTAATTCAGACGTACAGTTGTACTATTCTCCTACCTCCAAAGTAAACCGCACAGACAACCTCTCAAAAAAGGTTATCTTTTCACCGTTGCACTATTTTGTCTACCTTTGGTTAAANAAGTAAACCGCACAGACAACCTCTCAAAAAAGGTTATCTTTTCACCGTTGCACTATTTTGTCTACCTTTGGTTAAACTTAATATGAAAAAAGTCAAATTATACGGCATTAGATGATACGTTGGTTTTTACCTTTTCTGGCAAAAAGTCGTATTCCCAGATAATTTATTTCCTTACATAAGCGTATACGTCTAAAAAATGATTTCAGAGAAAACGTTTTAATACACGGTTGAGCTCTTCAGTTCTTGTAAGGGCGACACAATATGGAGATAAAGCTGCGACGGAATTCCAGATCGGGTGAAATGGAGTACGTCACGAGAAAAACCACAATCCGACGGCAAAGATCGCCAAAATTTCCACGTACGGAAATCCAGGTTTTGCTTCCACTGAAAATCTAAACCGACTCGAAGTGTTGGAAGGTGAGTGGTCTGGCCACGTGGCTCCAAGTGAAACAAGGCTCACATTTCCGTTCGCCGATGGGAATTTTCTCAGTGTTCTCCCGTTTCCTTCCACCTTGCATCGTCTTCCTCATTTTAACTTCTTAGAAGTTAAAATCCTTATTGTTGTTATTAACATCTCCAAACTCAGAATTTTTTTTTATAGTGTACAGTTTTAAAACAGCTATACGTTTAAAGGCATAAGTTTTATTTTAGTTTTTTGTAACATTTTGAGGAACTAGCACAATGTCTTAATGTGCTTTTGCTATATTGTACCACCTGTACGTCCGTAACTGTGAGTTTTGTTAACGTTGCAGTTCCGTCCCAATTTCAGGATCTGTCCGCAGTTTTTCGTAATAATCTGCGTTTATGTTGATTTTGGCCACAAAAACCCTAAAAATTACAAGAAGTCAGAATAATTACTTAATCATATCTGTGATATCTAGAACGTCATGCAATACTTTTTCCCCATCACTGCAGATAGATGATCACCTAGTTGAATTTCGGTCATGGCACCATATCTTTATTTCTTCGCAAAGTACACACAGACACACACACACACACATATATATATATATATATATATATATATATATATATATATATATATATATATATATATATGCGTTTTGAGGCACATACCTGAGGCTTGTTACTACCGTTAGTAAAGAAATGGCATAGGTTATTTTTCCAAATCAACTTTGTTACTGTGGGTGCGTGACAAAAAATTTGTACGACAATTAATCGTGTCCTTTTGTCCTCCGCCATAGATAAAATCGTCCATCTAAAACAATGTTACTCTCCTCGTGTCCCACCCTCACCTGAAAGCAGTTATTTGGCTACTGCTTCTCTCCTGTGTGTCTCTTTCCTGTGTGTGTGTGTGTGTGTGTGTGTGTGTGTGTGTGTGTGTAGGCGTGAATCCACTCTCTGGGACAAAGGGTAGATAATTATCCCAAGATTCTTTTCTCCCTGCAGACTATTGCGAATGTTGCTTCAGACTTTCCTGATTTCTCTAAGTTCGCCGAGAGTTCCAAACTCGGACAACAAAGCCCACGGGAATCAGATTGGTAGTTCGTGAGACACGGGATGCTTCGTTTTTTTTTTTTTCAAGACTGATGGTAGTGGCGTAACGGAGCTGCGTTCGAAGTTTAATTGAACTTTTTAGCTGTCTGTGTTCTTTACAAAACAGATCCATAAAAAACTGCACTACAAAGTGAGGAAATAGCTTCGAAATAAAACAAAGCAAACCCGACAGTAGATGATACAACAAACTCCTTTATTCAAACACAGATACAAAGGAAGATATACCCAGTTGTTGAAAAAAAAAACCTAAGAAGAAAAAGTAATTTAAAAAAAATGAACAAAATCAAAGCAAAGATACAAAATATATTACTAATACAAACGAATATCAGACAAACACATTATATAGAACAAATCATGATTCAACAAAAATAATAATTTTAAACGATTTTACAGTCCGACTAGCTTGACACGAAACCACGAAGAAGATCTAACAACAAAACAAGGAACAATACTCAATGTGGAGTGGAGAGGTTTAGGCGGGTCTTAACATCGAGGTCTTGAGAGCCGACGATGGCGAAGCGAAGTAAGTATGGAGCAGTGCCGGAACGCAAGGGTTGTGGAAACGGGAGATCCCCGAGAAAACCCGCCGACCAGCGGCACCGTTCGACACGATTCCCACATGCAAAAATCCGGGAGGGACCCCGCTGGGAATCGAACCCGGTTCACGTTGGTGGTCTGGCTACTACACCACCGCGGCCCCTTCAATAAGTAGGTATAGTTATGTAATTTACTCCATATTATGTGGCTTGTGCTATATTAATCCTTAATTAAAAGTCGCGTTCCATTACTCATCTAGTAATGCACAGTGCCTCAGTAATATCATTTTTGTCATCTATTTCAGCAACAAAGTTGCGGCATAAACCAAGTGAGCTTTTTATTAAAATTACGTCTGTGTCTATAAGGAGCCAAATTTAGGGAACTCTGAGCCATATCCCGTAAAAACAGTGCTTTATTCATTCAAAAAATTGGTATCTCCATTAGAGATAAAAAAATAACCAAGGCTTAAAATTTACACGGTACATTTCATTAGAGGCACTAACTGAAATATTTTCAATACATCGCCGTTTACAGAACATTCGAGAATGAAATATTATTTACTCCAGCCTGCAAGTCGTGACAATATAATGTTCTGGCAGCAGTGAAGAGTCGGGTGGAACAACTACGGAATACAACGGTGCGGGGGACGGGATCAACAACAACCTACTGCACACTCCCCACCATGGTGACCCGTGTTCGATCTCCCCAGCAGACTTGAGTCGAATTATTCATGCGTGGTAACGGGATGGACGTTTCCGATGGCAAGTGGATTTTTTCTCGGAGTAGCCATTCCATTTCTCTCAACCACTCTGCATGCTGGAGGAAATCTTGAGTGTTCACCGCCCATTCACGGGTCGATGCAGTGAGCGGTGACACAGCTCCGATAAAGACCGTTCGCGGTTAACTGAGCACTTTTGAAAGCCCTGCTGAAGATCTGCTTTCATGCACACTGTGTATTCTTTCACCAGGAGTAAAATAAATATTGCCATTGGCCTGATCACTTTATTCATGCGCCAGGCAAGTGAAACTGTAAAATTATTACAGAAGTTGACATTTTACAAATTTGTTAATTCTGTAAATATATGCATTAAAAAATACAAAGTGGAAGAAACTATTTTAGTATTCCCAAATATTTACCTAAAAGTTTTAATTCAACTGAAATACATTGAACTACTTTCTCTCAGACGTTGCCAACTTAACTGTGCGCATTCCAGACATTCCCATTAAAATACATGTAGGTAGGGACAGTGACATTTTTCAAAGGTAAATTTCAAAAGTGCTCACTTTATCGTGGACAGCTTTTCCTTCCTGAACAGACAGTGGAGGCGAGGTTAGCATCGCGGCCGGAAATACAGGAGGTTTCAGTGACCATGCAGCAGAGCTGCGAAGGCGCACATCTGTATTCACCTTAGGGCTTGTGTCTCATCGACTGTTGTGTTGGCTGCAATTGCCTGCGTTGAATGAGTGTACGCCGATCTTTCGCAATCGGACACTTCACTAGGAGAGATCAGGTTCTGTTGTGACGGTATCTCTGACAGGGGAGATGAGACTACTTGCGTGCTAGATATTGCGTGAACAAGTGTCTTATCCACTCTGCAAAGAAACATCAATGTGTCTCGTCCGCTTGACGCTTTTTAAGACCATGACACGAAGATTCGGCGCGGGTGTGCAGGCTTTATTTATTTATTTCTTTATTTTGTAGTTTACTCTTTCCGCTATCATATCAGTTTCTAAAACTACAATATTCCCGATGGTACCTCAACCACTTAGGCCGTTATAGCTTTGCTTTGTTGATATCTAACGTAATATAGAAATCAGTGCTCCTACCCTACTCTTCTAAGGAGGTCGCCTCCGGAACGGGGTGTAAACGTAATACGTTAATTAAGTGGTTCGGCTGGGTGTACGGATTATAGAGCGATTAGAGAGCTAATTATACTAGGGCCAGTAAACTATCTCTGAAATTTATATATATATATATATGTGTGTGTGTGTGTGTGTGTGTGTGTTGTGTCCGTGTGTTTGGACACGTATAACTCCCAAAAAAATCTAACTATTTTCATTCTGTTTTTTTATAAACCTTCATTTCGTTCCCACGAGTGTTTGTACACCTTTATTTTTTATCTGTATTACCTGCCAAGGTACTTAAATCTGCAAAAAGTTCATTTTAACCGTGCTTTCGCGTCAGGAAGCGCCTTTGTTGACAGCTGTCTTTTTGAACATTTAGATTTAGAAACAGAATGTTGTTCGCACGGCCAATTGTATGTGTCGTGTTCTAGAGTAAGAAAACCATCCAACTTATTCATACGCGCGGAAGATGGTAAAACTAAAAACATTGTATACAAACAAGTACTTAGATAATAAATATTTTGAAAATACATATACTTCTTTCAATTAATTTCACAGAAATTAATAGAACCAAAATCTTTTATGCCACANAAAACCATCCAACTTATTCATACGCGCGGAAGATGGTAAAACTAAAAACATTGTATACAAACAAGTACTTAGATAATAAAGATTTTGAAAATACATATACTTCTTTCAATTAATTTCACAGAAATTAATAGAACCAAAATCTTTTATGCCACAGCAACACGTGTCCTGGTAAGCTAATCACACATAAAAAGTGATTACGGGTTTATCTCTTTATATTCTTTATATCCAATGCTGTTACTGCGTCAAATGTTACAGCTTCTTTCTTTTGTATCGGCAGGTACAGTACACGCCGTAAAGTGAAATAATTCTCACTGCGGAAGTTAAGCATTTCGCTGTCATTCCTGTGAGCGCGATTGAGTAACATGGACACTTAAATAGCTGCAGGAGCATGCGTTAATCTACGCTATGCTCTTAAAAGAAAGAAAAATCCGCGTGGTGGTGGTACACGACACAAAGTAATTATATCAGCCGGAACCGACCCTCGCCGAACGCCGTAAACGCTTATTGATACGTTACGCGGTTACGTTTCGGTGCTGCGTTACGTGTTACTGTTACTAAAGTGTTCGTANCGTAAACGCTTATTGATACGTTACGCGGTTACGTTTCGGTGCTGCGTTACGTGTTACTGTTACTAAAGTGTTCGTACCTTCAAGGACTCTGCCTAGCAAGCATGAAACCACGGAGTGTAAATGGAGGAATTATTATTTTAAAAAATTCCTTCTTGATGCATAAATTTTTAAAAATCTCTTTTAAACAAAGAAATATATTTTTTAACGCAACTTCCTCAGAAAATGTTACTTTATATATATATATATCTCTCTGTGTGTGTACTCAATATTTAATTTTGTTAAACTAAACGTTTAATGTTAAATTTTAGAGAAAAAAAACGTTTAACACAAAAATAATCAAGATTTCCCAATGTGCCAGTATTCCCTTAGAAATTCTACACAGAATACTTTTTGTTTGAAAATGTCATCTTTAAAATGTGTGCATTGATAAGGAATCTATTTAACGCTGACTCCACGTAACATCGCTTGTAGCTGTATCATGGTGCGTTGTTTCAACCCAGAACTTACGACTCGTTACTTCAGGACGTACAATATCAACAGAGCCTAACAGCAAATCATTACACTGTAATCTCTGAGGGCGACTGAATAATATGGAAGTGAAGGTAGCTGCACTTGTGACTGGCATGAACGCATATGATCAGAATGAGCCTTCGGATATTGCGGCCGTGCGTCGCTTATTTTTTCCTTAGTAAGCATTCCCTGCGTTCCTCGTGGCAGGTCTGTAAGTTTTCCCTTTTTGATAATGGCAGCTATCGTCTTTGCCCGAACGTTGTACGAGAAATGTTTGCCCGGGGCAATCGTCCGGAAGCAGATAAAAGCTTGGACTCTGCCCACGGACTCACGTGGTAAAAATAAGCGCCTGGCTTCCGAGTTGGAACGTCGCAACAGTCTAGTCTGATGTTTCGGCAGGTCTTGTGGAAAGAGCTTTTAACTGTAACAGAATGATATAGAAAAAACAATTTTGCAATGGAAAATGCATAAATATCAGACGAGAAATTATCGACGCGATAATAAAGAATAAGACTAGAGCAACGCAGTACAAAATATAAGAATGAAATATTAAGTCTACTCTGAAATAAAAAGTACGTGTTTCAAATACTGAATATTTCATTATAATGCTCGCAATTTTCCTGAATATCAGTGCCTATTCTGGCCCAAAAATTATTTCGTAAGTTAATAATTACACTGAGAACGCGATGGTATAGCGAACAGTAAACTCGCCTGTCGTGACAATGATCCGGGTTCGATTTTCGGTNATTACACTGAGAACGCGATGGTATAGCGAACAGTAAACTCGCCTGTCGTGACAATGATCCGGGTTCGATTTTCGGTGGGAGAAACCTAGTGGATGTGTGTGTTTTCTCGTGGTATTTTCTTTTTCTCCATTTATTTTTTTCGCCGATACATTTTTACCTCACTTCAACGTTTCGAAGCAACTTTCCGACGCTACAGACACACAATACACTAACTAGGCTGTGTTCAAAAACAAGTCATACGGTCCGTGTTCCATGTCGTTCATTTAAGAAAAGCAATTAAAAACATAGATTCCAGTGATTGGCTGCCATATTTATAATACCAGTTTCTCCAGTACACTTAAATATACACATTCGACTAGCATACAATGAAGTAATATCATTCACTTAGTAACCCGACTTTTTACAAGTGGGAATGGTGCCGGACGATGCCGCTGGTCGGCGGGTTTTCTCGGGTATCTCCCGCTTTCCCCGTCCTAGCACGCTGACGCTGCTCCATACTCACCACGCTTCACTCTCGTCGACTCTCAAAACCTTGATGTTACCCGTGCCGTGGGTGTTTTACCACATTCGCCATGCATGTTTCCTCGAGAACGCGTTTGCCTGAGAGTGTTACAGCAAGGAAACATGTTCCGTTCCTTTGATGTAGGCCTCATACGTGACTATTACGTCATCATTATCGGTAAACACCTACGGGCAACACATTTTTGTTGCTTAGTAGCATGGAAGACTTAGTTATAAGATGACTGGCGATATTATCACCCGCCAAATGTTCACATACAGCAGTTGTCAAATCAGGCTGGCACTGCTCACGAGTTTGTTGATTCATCTCACGTAATTTTTGACATTTTGCAAATAAATACTTTCTATTTCCATTTATAAAGGTTGTCTGTCTATCCCCTAATAACCACGTTAGGTCTTAGTTTGCGTTAATTTTGTACCTCATTTACAATAACGAATTATCTCACAAAGTTCGTACCTGTAGTTCAGGATACTTCTGTATGTGCTCATGCACGTTTTCTGTGTTTATAAGTTAAGTTAACTTTCCGCCAAGTTGCATCAAACTTATCAAATTTAAACAAAAATGTAATGTGCAAGGTTGGGTTTTGCACTAGAGAGAAGTTATTTTGCCGTGCAAGTCAATTTTTAACGTANAAATTTTTAACGTAAAAAAATCATTATACGTGTTACTGAAAGTCACCAACAAACGTAAGCAAATTATTATTTTAACGTCATATTTTGGCCCTAAACAGAATATTTAATTTAATGTGATTTTTTATGTTTATCAGTTTAAATATTATTCATGGGAGTTATTTTAATTCCAGTCAATGTTTATTTTCTTAAAAACATAATTCGTCTAAGCCATTAATTTAATTTTTTTTTCAACTTCATATGACTTACGGCCACATATTTATATGCCTTTCCATTATTGCATTTAGTACCTATAATTATCTAGAAGGCCAAGTACAATTATGTGTTATTGGACCGTTACCACAATTTTGAAGTAGCATGATGAATGAGTTTGAACTAGCCCTCTCGTGATTAGTCAGTTTTTGGGTAATATTCTTTGGTAAGTTTTTTGAAACGGGAAGTTAGCCATCTTGGTACACGATGTTAGGCAGCTAGCTCGGGTGAGCTGAGCCCTGTGTGATTTAATTAGATTTGTATGAGTAATTGGCGGAGTTCGTCCCGAATGACAGGCCGTCTGGAACAGACGAAAACGCGTGGCAAGATGAAGAAGGCCTGTCGGTCGCCGCCCACGTAATGACTCAGTGAAGATAGCTAGAACTCCCGCGGCTATATTTAATGTGCATCTGGACTGTAGTTATATCAATGTAAGCCCGAGCGCTTGCTACAGGGGAGCTGTNAAGCTGTTCGCCTAGTGGTTTCTGCCCATCTAGAGTGTAGCTTCGTCGTGCTGGATCGAGGAGAACTTCAAGAACTTCAAGATTTTCATCGTTTTGATCCCACTTTCAGATAAGGACCTGCTAAATTATTTTGCAAGTAGAAGCGTTAATACAAATTTTCCGAACGGTTTTGTTCCGCCATGTTGTATTTTTAGTGAAAACTGGTTCTCTCCAAATTTTCACTACGTACAACTTTCAGTGGGTTTCTTGCCTACGTGAGCTAGTAGAATGCAATCATCCAAATCATTATTATTGAAACTATATTTAAGATTTTTCCAGTTCTGGGCAAAGTAAAAGATAATTTCAGTACCATCACGAGGGACGCTTGTGTTACAAAGGCCACGTAATTTTTCACACAATTTTCAACGTTTGTTCAGAGCCATGCNGAACTCCCGCGGCTATATTTAATGTGCATCTGGACTGTAGTTATATCAATGTAAGCCCGAGCGCTTGCTACAGGGGAGCTGTTCGCCTAGTGGTTTCTGCGCATCTAGGGCGTAGCTTCGTCGTGCTGGACCGAGGAGAACTTCAAGAACTTCAAGATTTTCATCGTTTTGATCCCACTTTCAGATAAGGACCTGCTAATATATTTTGCAAGTAGAAGCGTTAATACAAATTTTCCGAATGGTTTTGTTCCGTCATGTTTATTTTTTTTAGTGAAAACTGGTTCTCTCCAAATTTTCACTACGCACAACTTTCAGTGAGTTTCTTGCCTATGTGAGCTAGTAGAATGCAACCATCCGAATCATTATATTTCAAGTTATATTAAAGATATTCCCAGTTCTGGGCAAAGTAAAAGATAATTTCAGTGCCATCACGAGGGACGCTTGTGTTACTTTCCGGTGCATTAAAAAGTGTGTTAAAAGTTGCAAACAAGTCAGCCATGCTAACGTGAAAATAATTTTGAATGTTTGTCTTAACACATATGTTTTCTCTTCTTGGAAAATTAATGAGAAACGAAGGAATAATGCATTCACAGATTTTCAAAACGTTTTTGCTGGGTATCTTCATTCATGTACCGAGTAGAAAATTTTTTTTTTTATGTTCCTATGTGAAAGGTGTATGTCTTTGTTTGCTGTATTTGTTTAAAGAGTATGCAGAGTTCCAGAGTATGCAAATTGCATTATGATATTTCCAGTTGGTAAGGTGAAGGAGTTTTGGTCCGCTCTTATACAGACTGAACGTGCCGAGAAAATTCACAAGCCATACTGCCCAAAAGTATCACAACCATAATTACAATAGTTACTTTCCATACCGTATTGGATTATTCAAGTGTTAATGTGGCAATTTTTTTTTTAATGTTATGTACATACGCTACTCTAACACTCCGTCTTTGCTTACGTGGCGGCGCAGTCAGGATTAGCACTCTACCACAGACACACACTACTCGCACCGCTGTCGCCGCTACGTCACCTTCACACTCCGCACGAGTGTACTGTGCTGTTGTTAAGGGTAGTGTATGCCAGTTGTTGTATTAAGTACGAAGTGAGGTATGCGACGACGCTACATTCCTGGCGNTAGTGTATGCCAGTTGTTGTATTAAGTACGAAGTGAGGTATGCGACGACGCTACATTCCTGGCGAAAATATACCTACCACTTACCCTTAAAGTGATTATTTAGGCAGAAATGCGCCCTCAAACATCGAGTTTTGAAATGATTTTCGTTCAGGAACTACTTGAGATTCGGCAACAGATCAGTGAAGAGTGTTTTGTAGAACGGAGATCTTACACCTGAGAAAATGTGGTTGGTAATACAATTTCCCTTCGTCAGTAAAGTAGAGGTTGCCAACCTGTGTTTTGTAACGAATCAGCACTTTCAACTGTACATAGTACATTTCCTGTTTTGGGTCATTTTCAGGAGAGAAACAATAAATTCCATGACTTCTGAATCAGCCCTCGTATCCCCCCCCCCCTAGTTTCTTCCCTAAGCACATAATCATTCCTTCCCCCGGCTGGCGAACACGAATGCTGCGAGGGACCAAACAGTGCTCAAGTTGTCTCACGAGGGCGCCTGCAATGAAACTCCGCTTTAGCCCGGCTTAAGTCACACGCATGCATATGCTAATGTAATTTTGAGTGAAGCAGGTGGTGTCTCCCTCCCCCAATCCCCCTCCACGTCGGAGGCACGTTAAGCTACCCTTTCGTGATCCCCGGCCGAAACGAGATGCGAACTTCTTGACTCGGCTGTTGCACAAGCTAACGCTGATCAGCTGCTTCAATTGGAAAACATGGGTAAAACTGTTCACGATAAAGTGAGCACTTTTGATACTTACCTTAGCAAAATGTCACTGCTCCTTCCTGCATATATTTTAACGGCAGCATTGAGTGACATGCTCCTAATAAAGTTGGTTACGATGGAGGGAAATGGTTCCATGTCTTAACGTCGAATTAAAAGTGTTAGGTAACCATTTGTAAACACTTAAATTATTTCATTCGCTTTCTGTTTTTTAATGCATCAAAATGTAAAAAAAAAATACATATTTGTAAAACATTTACTTTTCAGATAATTTCACTTTTTGACTTGCCCGATGCATGAATAAAATGATGAGGCTCGTTGCAGTGTCAATTTTACATAAGGCGGAAGAATACACAACGTGCATACAAGTAGATCATAAGCAGGGCTTTCAAAACTGCTCAGTTTACCGCGAACCGCCTATATTTTACGAGACTGAGCTACAATATACGTAGCTTTAGGTTACGTCATGGCTGACTGTATATGGAAATTTCTTATTTAATAGAACTTAACATATAATATCACAAAAAAACTCTGGGTGTGGCACGTCAATACGTATGCATTAATGGGTAGGCCTAATATTTTATTTGGGATATGAAAATTAAACGAAGGTAACGAAATAGGTGTATTGCTCATGTGGCTTAAATCGACAGAACAAAAGTATATTCGCACTTTATTAACACTTTTTTAATCAAACCTTTGAAAAATCACCCCTTGTAGACTGTGTTTGGTTGTTTCCTAAATGTGCCATGTATCACAAACATTTTATTCGTCTGTTAACATGAAGGTATTTAATTTTTAGTTAAAGTCAACTATTATTTCTATTTTATTTATAAATTATAATATTTAATTTATAATATTAATGAATAAAAATCGGGAGAAAATAGGTGTGTTGGTAATGCCTATTAATAAATAGTGCTCATGCAAAATACCATTACAGTGAGCGCGCATGAATGCGGTGCGCTGTCCCTTTGGTGTAATTTTCTAGACTTAGTTAAGCTTTGTTTGCATGAGGCGGAGGAGTATCCTGGAAGTAGAACTTTGGCAGGGCTTCAGAAAAGTTGTANATGAGACAACATTTATTTAAATCATGTTATTAGTTACGAAGTTACACAGATAAAAGTCTGTCGTTATGCCAACAGAATTAATTTTACTACAACAGTATTTTTTTGTTGTCTGTGATCCCTCAGTAACTAATGTCATTGTTAATGTAATATACTGTTAATCTATTAATTAAAATGTAACACTTATTACTTTTGTAACAACAGTACCTCCGTACTGTTCTGTCAAAATTTAGGTTGTATGTAGCGGCAAAACGAATTTTGTATTGAGTTGATGTAAAAATTGTATTTAAAAAAATTCTGGTATTTTCTTTGCTTTAAAAAAACTCCCGATTTAAAATAAGTTAAGTTCCATTATTTTGTCACAAAAATAAATATTACCAACGANTTTAAAAAAACTCCCGATTTAAAATAAGTTAAGTTCCATTATTTTGTCACAAAAATAAATATTACCAACGAAGAAAAAATTTACAGTCCGGTGGGAAACTAATCCGCGCCTTGATGCTTGACGTTCTCCAGTTTACGAAACCTAATGTCCTACCAAATTCTCTATTTTAAAATGTTTAAGTGTGTTGTGTGTTTCGTATTGTGTGTATTCAGCACAGTACAACCAAAAACTGCAGTTCTCTTTCGTTATGGGGAAATACTTTATGATATATATATATATATACATATATATATACATACATATATATATGTATGCATATTTGGCACACGTAAACCTTTTTTGCAAAACTTCTAAGATTGTCTAATCTACATTTAGTCCTAATACTATGCTTTAAAATTTGAATATAGTGGTTTCATTTTAAGAGGTTACTGCTGTTCAATAATATCCACCATTTTACAATTTCAAGACAATATAAACTTGTGTTAGCTGGACATTACTTCAATGTCGCAGTAACACTGTCATTTTTAGCGTAATGTAACATTTGATTGCGGCAACATTATTTAGAGGTTTTATTAACATTAACCCTTCAACAATATGTTTCAATTATACAAATATACGACTTTGTAAATAATTAACATGATTTACTTTGTCATAACATTATTAATTTTACTACAACATGAACGCTTAAAGTAATGCCTCAATAGTAATGTTTTGTTGTTGTTGCAACGACATAAAACTTTGTTGTGTGTATAGTGTCGGGATGGTTCATCCTGCGATGTTACATCGAAGTTTCTGTCCTGGTGAACCATGTGTAACTCAGATTTTAAAAATGCATTAACGGAAAAAAAATGTAATAAGAGTATATGGATGGTTCACACTGTGAAAGGCGTAATTGGACACACCTGCTAAATGAAAGGCTTTGGGAGCGAGATCCGTAGCATGGAATGTGATCCTACGAAGGGCCTGCGGCGAAAGAGTAATTTGAAAGGGCGGGGGAGAAGTACCCCAAGAAAACACATCTCCAACGGCAACCTCCGCTGCGTCTCCCATATTCAACCGCGCCAAAGATGCAACCCACGTCACCTCCGACTGAAGAAGAGCTGGTTAAAATTATCCAGAAGTCTGCGTAAAATTACGGATATAATGCTTTTTTCGAAAATGGACTTTCATTAAACTTTACAAAACTCTCCATGAATTCACGGAACATACGATTTAATTTGCTAGTATTGTATTTCAGTTTTAATAAAAGTGATTATGAAAAATTGTAATTTTCGTTGTGCGTGTGTTTTACCGTGTATTAAAAAGAAATTTAAAACGTATTAAATATTTTATTGTAGAGCGATATTTGAACACGAATCAAAAGTTTTAAAGCCACTGATTTGCATCAATCACGTACGACGTTATTGTAATACAGGAGAGTTTAAATACTCGTGTGTTATTTCAGTAACTGTGACATTTATAGCTTTTTCAGTTTTCAGTTTTTTTTTTGTAAAAATTGATTGTTTAGGATGCTGCTGTTACAAGTGCCTGATGCAACCTTTTTGATATTTGAAAAAAAATATATAAGAAGTATGGATATCCCATTTACCACAGAATCAATATATTTCTGGTAACATCAGTCATGAAGGAAGATTACTGGTGGGTCACAGAGTATCAACCTGCTACTTTGTATCTTATACACACTTGTATCAAGTACTGTAAATGAGTACACTGCCGAAGTATCAGATACATTCAGTATCAGTTCAACATTCGCCGCAGTAAGTTGCGTCTGCTGTTACATGTAATTCTGATGCAATAAAATTGTAATTGTATTTGAAATGTTAGGTTAAGATAAACCCAATTTCTTGATTTATATTTGGAGACTGCATGGTTAAGTGGTTTAGTTTTTTTTTTTTCAAAGAGGATAATTTTTAACTAAGTTTTCATTTACACGATTTACATATAGCAATTTAATTATCCTCTCTGAAACATTTTCGCACCAATGAAGTTTTTTAATATTATTTTGTTCTAATGCATACTATGTTTCACTGTAAAATATAACACACAGAACGCATACCCAAAATACGTACTTGATAAATCGCGTACTGGATAACGCGCGTTTCTGATACACGCCTACCTGATACTGTGTACCCGATACACGACCGCTACTCGAGAGGCTAGCGAAGCAGTAACGCACTCGGGATCTGATACAGAAAGTATCAGATACTTCGTATCGGATACAAGTTTGTAACTGTAGCAGTTTGGAGCAGGTACGGGAAATAGCTGCAACAACCCATCTCTACTGTAGACTCGGCATGGTTCGTTTCCGAAACCCGAAGCTGCAGGAAATACGTTCCGAATTTTGTATTTCCGGAGCTCAGCTCCGTTTTTGCAATTACACAGCGCGTTTGCGTATATTAATTATACATTTCTACAAAAAAATCGTGACTATACAGGAAATGTTAACAGTATTGATACGAGGCTAGTGCACTATCTACTCAGCCACTGCAACACTTAACAACACTATAACAGTCCTTTTGCTCTCTTACGCTGTCGAATTTGCCACACTGACAAGTTTTCTTTTAATGTGAGGATTTTGCCTGAATCTTTATTTGAAAATTACTTTAACAGTGAGATACTGCTGTTGTGTTTCCACGCCGTCCATTACAGGTAGAAATGTAACGAATGCTGTGATTTATTTTAACTTCTTTACTAAAATTAAATTTATATTTATCAGGGTTTTTTGCACAATGAAACTTAATGCCTCTGAGTTCTTAATATACATTAAAAATAAAATTCCTGCTCAGACAGTTTATATATAAATTATAATCATAACATTAATTCTTTTATTTTTTTTCTTTGTCATTTTTAGTTTTGTGACGTTGAAAAGGACCATTTTTCTCATGCAAGATTCTGATTGGCTGGGCGTCAAACATCAAATAAATTTTATAACTGGTGCAATATTCGAATGTTCGATGGAAACTGGAGCGATCCAACTTATCTAGACAAATATGGCGGCGTTTATGGCGTTTCGATGACGTCACACCTGTCTAACGTTATTTGATCACACTTATTGGAAGCAGTTTGATGGAAAAATTTGACGATGTGACAGGGGCTTTAGAGATTTTGTAGTGAAAAATCTCACTTCGATTCACGAGTGTGTGTGGATCATCCAGGCCGTCTTTCAGATTCTTATACCAACCTTACAAGGCAGGACCTAAACTACCCTAGAAGAGTAGGTGATTTTTTTCTTACAGTTTAAACTAACATAACTTAACCAAGAATCGTACAGCATATTCACGGTGTAGTGGGCACTTCTGAAATCAGCCACTGAAAATGTTCACTGCCGCCACCTAAATTGATGCATAAATTTTAAGGGGATGACTGGTTGGTACGCACTCAGTAATGTTGGTACGACGGAGGCAATTTATTGAACTCCATGACTTACCTCTGAATTAAAAATGTTAGGTAAAAATTTGTGAATATTGAAATTATTTCTTTTTTCTCTCTTTTTAATGAATATAAGCGTAAGAATGAGTAAATTTGCTAAGTATTTGAAAATTTGTTTTTTATGTATTGTGGTATAATACGCAATGTGTATACAAGTATATCTTAAGCAGAACTTTCGAATGTGCTCAGTTTACAGTGAACAGACTTCAATTATTTCATGAGCGGTTTTGCAATTTAAAATTGCCATATGATAGAAATTTAAAAGTGGGAATTTTTCACACGCCCAGGCGCAGTAACCAAGGTTACCATTGTCCAAATGAGCTCATTTAATTCCAGGAAAAGAATTTAAGTGTCGTCTTTTTANGCGCAGTAACCAAGGTTACCATTGTCCAAATGAGCTCATTTAATTCCAGGAAAAGAATTTAAGTGTCGTCTTTTTAAGTGCACCTCAGTTTCAATTAATTTTAATGCTATTTGATATTCAAATTTTAAAAAGCCTGTCGTGTTTAGAAACTTTTACGTTGTCCACCTCCGAATCCAAGATGAAAGCGAAATAAATTAGCGATAACCCAACCATCAGTTTTCAGTACCTCACGGAAGTGATATATCGCATCGACATCGATGTGGTTGGAACAAACTGAAATGAAAATATCTCGTAACCCTGTAGAAAATCCGCGGCTCTGTAATGCCGTACAGGTCAATAACTTATATATGTAATTCACTGGATACCTGCTCNCCCTGTAGAAAATCCGCGGCTCTGTAATGCCGTACAGGTCAATAACTTATATATGTAATTCACTGGATACCTGCTCAACAAAGCAATGGGCTTAACTTTCTCTGCTCTTTCGTACACCCACAAAGATGAATATTTCATTTTGCTACTACGGATTTGTTGACCATGCTGACAAATCCCAGCATTTATATTTTTAAGGCATCTCCGTTTTACTGAAACACAGCTAGTGATTCTATCACTATACCCCGCAAGAGTACATTATTCCTTATCCACTTTGGTGGTGAAAAAATGACCAAAATAAAAATGCGTCTTAAAAAACAGCGAATATAANCCCTGTAGAAAATCCGCGGCTCTGTAATGCCGTACAGGTCAATAACTTATATATGTAATTCACTGGATACCTGCTAAACAAAGCAATGGGCTTAACTTTCTCTGCTCTTTCGTACACCCACAAAGATGAATATTTCATTTTGCTACTACGGATTTGTTGACCATGCTGACAAATCCCAGCATTTATATTTTTAAGGCATCTCCGTTTTACTGAAACACAGCTAGTGATTCTATCACTATGCCCCGCAAGAATACATTATTCCTTATCCACTTTGGTGGTGAAAAAATGACCAAAATAAAAATGCGTCTTAAAAAACAGCGAATATAANTACATTATTCCTTATCCACTTTGGTGGTGAAAAAATGACCAAAATAAAAATGCGTCTTAAAAAACAGCGAATATAATATCCATAAACAAAACTACCACAGACAAAGAAATCGATGGCAAGGAAATTCACGCGCTTGTTACTTTAAGGAAAAAAATTAAAAGTTTTCGCTGATTTTAGTAAAGAGTTACAGGCCATTTTGAGTCATGGTTGTACTGTAGTAAATAGAATATGTCATTTAAATACAACTTTTGTTAGTATTGCCATGGAATTTTAGTTAGAAATTTTATTTATTCGTAATGATTAGCATGATGTGTTGTGTCAATTGGGGATAATATTAAGTGTATAGTTTCAGTTTTAACACGTTATTTTCCAAAGTATGGGGAAAGCAGGAAAGGGTCATAATTGATAGCGTCATGAGTGCCAACCCGCTCCATTTGTATGTAGAATAATTTTTGTGACATTCTTGAGACAGAGAAAAAAAAAGGTCAGCTTTCTCAGTTACGCTTGGGAAGGGTGGGGGGGATCTACACGCCCAGAAAACGGGGCAAACCATCACCCCTGCAAAGACAGTGAAAATTAATATGATAATTGTTGATTTATAATTAAACTGTTTTATATATATATGTAGAGAATTATATCAAAGAAACAGCACTATAATTTAATTGAAGTGAAATATACGGGACACGCGAAATCGACAAGCATGTTCGCTATTGTTTGTATTGGGAGAGCCCGATTGGCTAGGACGTTTTGCAGCGTTCTGGAGCAGTGGTTTCAGGAATTGTATTTCCAACATTTGTTTTCGAAGCGTCAGCCTGCGTAGCCCAGCATAGTGCTGATTAGTGAGGGGGGGATGGGGGTTCTAACAAGAGGGGTGAGACCCGTGGTTTACTTTTGTCGATTAAGTTTCTCGCTGATTGGTAAGCGCCCTGTGAGGACGAGGGCGGCCAGCTAGAGCGCGGAGCCCCGGTTTTTTTCTTCTAATCACCTTAATCATACTCTCGCACCTGAGAGGTTCGTTTGTACGTCGAGTTTCAGCGAAGAAGCGGGCCAGCTCACGTGCAGTCGGAACGTTGGTAAAAGCGCGATGAACAACAACGAACCGACTTTCGACTCCTCGGCAACCACAATGAAAAATCGGCGTTTCTAACGTCACCACGTTAAGAAAAATTTATAACTTTTAATTATTAACAGAGGTTACAACATAGGAAAACTGAAAACTATGACCCTCTGAGGTATAGGTAAGTGAACGTCAGAGACGGCACAACAAAGAGAGCAAGTTTTCATTTATTGACGTACAGGTGAATATCAAAGATTCGTAAAACATCCCTTGCTGAATAGTTGGACATAAAAAACTGTTGCTAAATCAGTTTGAGTTATCTTCACTCAGTAACCAATTAAATTGCCTCAGAAGATAATGAATAAAAGTTCACAGTTCCCAAAAGAGAACATATAAGGTGAAAATTACTTAAAGCTAAATTCAAATTTTTTTAAATTTATGTGTGTACGCATGTGTGTCACCTACGAAGAATTTTTCGTCCTCGCGTACAATATAATGCACGCATTACTCGCAAACCTTGATTAAGCTAAATGCCAACAAAAAAGATAACACAATTGGCAGAGCATTGGCTAGAAGAGTTGCAGCACAAACGTTAAACACGTGAGCGATTTTGTAAGGCTCTGCTGAGGTCACCTCAATTCGAAAATCTTCATGACGATCATCTGGAGCAGAATTTCAAAAACCAATTATGTAAAGCCATGTGAATAGCTATAGTCATTTCTCACCCGCTCCCTTCAGTTTCCTCCCTAGCGAAGTAAAACTATTTCGAGATATAAAAAAAATCACTGTTCTTTTGAAGTCCTCGTTTTAACACCAACTCCAACACATATTTTACTATAACAAAAATAATAACATAATTTAATAAACGAAATATTTTTCTAAAAATGTCCCATATTCATTTTCTAGCCCAGGACTTGCACCCTGTTACGTTTCTAATATGTTGTACTTGTGTCTAAGGACTATGGAAGGTTTATACTATTATGAAGGANTACTTGTGTCTAAGGACTATGGAAGGTTTATACTATTATGAAGGAAGAACTGAAGTTAATTATGAAGACAGGACAGATATTTAATACACTCTTTAGGAGTTGCAGTAATTATAAGCTATTGGCGAGGGAGGTCCTAATCAATTACAAGATATGACTAACCTGAATGATACCATCGCCGTAGGCTGAGTGGCGAGTCGGAAAGCGAAGAGCGACACGCCAAGCTGCATCTTGATGGCTTCATCTAGGCGTGGGTCCACAGACAGGCAGGCTGAGAGACCCGCGTGCAAAGTGTTGCCGTATTATACAGTCTCTGGTGACGTAATTGTCCCAAATACCGTGCCGCCGGGAGGGGAGCTCCGCTGGCGCTTCGCTGATGTGGTTTATTAACTATTATTACTGTAATTTGTTTTGGATTCTTCGCCCTGCCTGGATACCAACGCTTCGCTGCTGTTCGCTAGGCTTGTCCGCCTTTACTGAATCACAACCACCCGTAACTTAATCCTCAGAATGTGAGTAAGTAATATCTGCTACGGTACTCTTAATTATCTGTGAGTATCAAGTGTTCACAATAGGTAAGGTTTATTATAGTCCGGTTCGGAAGCTCAATTCTTATTATTTGGCAACTAAAATGTTTGCCGCCAAGGTGTATAGCATGTGTACCGGATTTTTCGGTTTTGTACGTCAGTAAATGGGATAATTGCAATTTCCATCAAATAAATATAACTGTGTAAAATCTTCCTACTTGTACTATGTTAGATCCTACGTAAAGAGTAAACTTTGTTATTCGCACTAGAGTGGAAATATAACGAAATATGTTCTCGCGTGTTGTTGAATATTCTGTCTTTATCTGTATTTAGCAAAACATTGACTTACGTAAATACTTTTATTTAACAAGACACCTTAAATCGAAAGCAAAATAGTGAAATGGTTAGAAATATCATTTAGGGTTTTACTGCGNTTTTATTTAACAAGACACCTTAAATCGAAAGCAAAATAGTGAAATGGTTAGAAATATCATTTAGGGTTTTACTGCAAAGTTTTCGTAGTGAAAATTAGGCTTAAAAAATGTATATTGATGACGGTTGTATTGATTTCGCACTTATATTCGTAACGTATTTTTTTAAAATTAAATAAACATGCTTATGAGCGTTCAATTCCAAACATAGTTGCGTGTTTAATGTTTGCGCTTGTGCGTGTGGNAAATTAAATAAACATGCTTATGAGCGTTCAATTCCAAACATAGTTGCGTGTTTAATGTTTGCGCTTGTGCGTGTGGATAATAGTTACGAAGTAAAGTAAGTACGCAAAACGTTTTTCTGGGGCAAGTGTTTGTCATAATTCGATCTAACCACAAACATTCACAAACAAATGAATATAATTTCTCCATTTACCGCCAGTTTACCTCTCCCGGCGGAAATTTTCCCAATGCCAAACTTCCCCATAAGAAATTTTTTTTTTTTTTTTCCCAGCCTGAGTAGGATAAACATTAACATAGGTCAACTAATCCCAACTTGAATACGTATTGCCAGTCAGCTATATACTATCGGAAATTCGGCTACAAATAAAATTAATCTCCGCTCCATACCTGAGGATTCTACACAATACTTTTCTTAATACAATATAGGCTATTCGCGGTTAAGTGAGCCATTTTTGAAGCCCTCTCATTTGGAATAATAATCAATAAGTATATTTTATTTTAGTCTAAGACGTTAACTTTAGATTTTGGTGAAATATATGCATTGTATATATTATTTATATAGCAATATTTATTTTTAAATGTTGTGATATGATAAAAAAAATGGCTGATAGAAAAAAGAAACTAGAGCCTCAAAAGTTCTTAATTAACCGTGAACAGCCCATAAAGATAATTAATATCTAAATTCTAAAAACNAGAAACTAGAGCCTCAAAAGTTCTTAATTAACCGTGAACAGCCCATAAAGATAATTAATATCTAAATTCTAAAAACTCATCGAAATAAATGATTTTTCCCACAAACTGTTAATTAGGCAGTTTAATAAAAAAAATTCAAGTATCTTTGAAAACAACATGAAAAAATTGTGTCACCAACTGCAAGAACTATCTTCGTGTAAAATAACAAACTAAATTAAAATAGTATCTTTAGTTGAAATGTCGGTGT
>NQII01009095.1:0-56216 GCA_002778355.1 Clitarchus hookeri
AGCTTCGTCGTTATACAGCTGTGACGCTCTTGATACACGGAAATAATCTTTATTTGTTTAAGTTAAAATTTTAACTCGCCCGTGAAAAGGTCAGGTTGATTCTGATGAAGATTCCATGCGTACAAGTTGGCAGCGAATAGTACCGTAACTAGTGTGTTATCCAGGTTTAATCAGAAACTAAGCCTTCTTATCTGTATGGTACATGTGCTGCTATTGAAACTAGTTGCATTCACATATGCAGTGCGGAGTGTACTCACTCAGTATAGTGTACATACGCATACTATGCTGAATAACTCACGCACTGTCATGTTGGCTCTGCTGCGTTACTCTTTGCTAAACCAAAACTCTAGTAATAACTATATATCAGTAAGTACTACATATATTATCGCAACTGAACACCTGCGTTATCACCATAGATTTTACAGTCTTGAAAATCGTTGCATGCATAGGAGCAGTAGGGAAAACAATTGCCTTGTAAAGGACTCTGTGTTACAACAATCTATTATCTTCCACACAGTTATACTACGTCTGATACTCCTGATCCTTGGAGAGTCTCTAGCTCAGAAAGGAATTCCCACTTTGTAACCTAATGCCTCCTTCTCGGCTGTGACATACCTCCCGTGGGGTAGTCGGTTGGTGCACCGCCGGTCTGTGGTGTGGGAGGTTCTGGGTTCTAATCCTAGGTAAGGCGTGGTTGTTAGTTGAATTATGGTTATTGGCTAGTTTGTAAGCCACCTCCTGATAAGACTTCAGGCATAACACTGGGGGACGTTAATAAGCATTTTACAATACAATTCTCTGTTACGTTATGTCTGCCGCATCAAATAGTCATCACATACACCACTTCAGTATTGCTCTTCGCATTTGCGATACATTGATAAAAACAATTTTCGGTAAGTTTTACCGTCTACACAGATGACAATTACTTATTGATTATAAAGTATATCGCAAAATGGCTTCCAAATTTTTTTTATTAATTGTTAGCAACGAATATTTGNTATAAAGTATATCGCAAAATGGCTTCCAAATTTTTTTTATTAATTGTTAGCAACGAATATTTGCGCGGTTTTTTTTAAAATTAAGACTTATTGCAAATAATAATTTAGAATTGAATTTCAAAGAAAAATCCACCCAGAAAAAACAGAATATTCCAATGAACCTCACTTTAACCAACTGCCGATATGTTAGGAAAGTGCTGATGGTGGTGCAAGTAGACTGACGCCACCAGTATGTATGTAGCTAGGATAGTAAGCATGAGTTGGTATTTAAACATAATTTTGCTCTTATTACAGCTGGATCATACGGCGACTGTCCTCATCATCGCCATGAGACAAGTTATCCAAGCCCTGAAATGCTTCGGCGACACAGTGCAAGAAGGTGTATGCCAGCAGAGACAGAGCAGTGACGCCTTGACAGACCTGCACACGCTCACAGCTACAGTGAGTGTATAACCAACAAACGTAGATGCTGCCAATAGNATTTTAATCATATAAGTTGGCATCGCTTCTGTAGCACTACTTGTGCAAAGAGTTTGGTGAAAATCGGTTGATTGGTTCCTGAGATTTGGCATAATAAGACCTTTTTTTTATTGCTATCGTACAACATTTTCTAAACCAGATGCTCTGTTTAAGAAGATTATGATAAATACCGTCAGCNTTTTTTTTATTGCTATCGTACAACATTTTCTAAACCAGATGCTCTGTTTAAGAAGATTATGATAAATACCGTCAGCATATAAAATTTATTTATGGTAGTTTACATAGCTTCCGTTGATAAAACATACTTAGCTAAGATATTTATGTAGTAGCTATTTTCAAAATGGCTGTCCGGCCTACTTAAAACAAATAAATTATTATGGCCTATGATAGTAATACTAGTTCGCCACATTTGATAGCAATGCCTTGATTTTTTCCCTATATATAACACAACAATTTATTTTAAATGCAGGGTTATCTTACAAAATGGCGTTAAACTTAAGCTCTGTAAATCCTTATGTGTTGGTAGTAATAGATATTGCCAGCATACAAAGTTAAGTTGAAATTAGCTTTGCATATTCGAAGCAATAATTTTTATATTGCTACCGTTTTGAAAATAGGATTCTTGCCGAATATAAACATATTTACTCATATGGCATGCTGTGGTACCACTTGTTTGCCAAACGAAGTACTTTCTACTGTATTTCTCTGAACATTTGACAAATTCACTTTTTAATGTGTCTTTTTTATACAGAATAGCTGAATGTAGACTTCGTGTAGACACATTATATAATTTTATTCTCCAGGCATACAATATTAAGTTGAGGTTAATTATATGGTTTCGACGATTTAACACATTAATTTAAAGTAGCTGTATGGTTGCATTTTCGAAAAAGTGCGTTATTGATTTATGTTACATATGGTTACATTGCATACCATAATATTATTTACGTGCCAAATGTGACGAGAATCGACACAGGATTTCGGGAAATAAATGGTAAATGCTTTATTTATTCATGTAGTGCTTTCTTCCCAATTGTCTGGTCAACAACAATATCCACTTAAAAATTCGATGCCTACATATTTCATTAAAAAACTAACGAAATTTGGGAAAAACATTTGAATATAACCCGAAGAATGACACAGCTCCTTAAAATTTAAAATGGTCACCATTTTTAAAGTATGAGACTGGCGTGATGAATTAATTCTTAAAGTTGGATATCGTACGTTAGTACTACAAATGTACCGAGTTTAGTGAAATTCGGTTCACGCGTTCAAATGTTTTAGGGAAATACACTCCAATGTACATACAAATACACGTCAAATTCACAGACAGGAAGTTGATCTTACAATCTTACTAAAATATGTCCAAATAATTGTGTTGTAGTTTTTCATAACCTGTTTACATGCAAGTGTTAATAAGTTTAATTTATATATATNTATGTCCAAATAATTGTGTTGTAGTTTTTCATAACCTGTTTACATGCAAGTGTTAATAAGTTTAATTTATATATATAGCATTTATAAATCCTCAATGTCAGAAATTTGTATTTGTAATGTGTGGAGGAAGGTTAGCTTGTTCTGTNTATATATAGCATTTATAAATCCTCAATGTCAGAAATTTGTATTTGTAATGTGTGGAGGAAGGTTAGCTTGTTCTGTGACATTACTGGCAAAAGGATTTTAATATTTAACTTTTTTTCCTACTGTTTTTCTAATTTCTTCTGACATTTTTGTGTTGGCATTTATTGTAAAGCAAAAAATTATTTCATATGTAGATTTAAAAATGATATCCCTTTTCCTGCAACCCTAGATGTGTTTGTCTTTAAAGAGTGATGTAAAAGTGAATTTTAATGCTCTAAATCCACTGGAAATGGGTTCACCTCATGGGAAAACCTAGAAACGTTGCCCTTCACACTNTTTTAATGCTCTAAATCCACTGGAAATGGGTTCACCTCATGGGAAAACCTAGAAACGTTGCCCTTCACACTTTTTAATACGTATATTACTCACGATATATGAATAACCTCATGGCAAACATGTGAAAATTAATGAAACATAAATATATTTCAGCTTTNTATATTACTCACGATATATGAATAACCTCATGGCAAACATGTGAAAATTAATGAAACATAAATATATTTCAGCTTTTAAATGTGAAAGCACATAGTTTATATTGCAATTGAAGTTTTTTGGCTTTGAATTTCAATTATCTTCATTGTACTTTTAAACGTTTGCAGATTCATGGCCTTAAATATAAACATGAAAGAGNCAATTATCTTCATTGTACTTTTAAACGTTTGCAGATTCATGGCCTTAAATATAAACATGAAAGAGAAATCAACGAGTTTGAACAGAGCTTCAAGAATTATGTTAACTGAGGATGCGTGTTCCTCAAACTATAACAAGGTTACCGTTTACTTATGACGTATTTTCCATTACATTACTTATACTGCGTAATATAATAATTAACATATGACAGTCAGGAAGTTTATCATTTACTTTTACATTTTACTATTAATGTACTCAATTAGAAAAGAAAGCAATGCAATAAACGTATTTTAAAATAAACTGTGATAGTGGGACTTGGAAATTATTATGTTTCTACTAGTATAACAACTTTTCCACAAATTCTATAAATTGAATTTTCATGATTTTAACCATTTGTAAATGTAATTCGTAAGCACAATAGTTTAAAATGTCAAGTGTTAGTAGTAAAATAAGGCTTGGCACTGTTATATTGACCAATATTTACTGTATGGTTCGTACTCTGGTAGTNTTAGTAGTAAAATAAGGCTTGGCACTGTTATATTGACCAATATTTACTGTATGGTTCGTACTCTGGTAGTTTCAAGGCTTATGTCTTGTTACATACAGACCAAATTATGTTTTGTTATTATTAATAACGTTAGGTTAATTCAACCGGAAATATAACACGTTATGGTGGGCAGTATTTGCTGCATTTACTCCTGAGGATAAACAGACTGGCTAAACTATTTGATCGAGACAACTGTGCCGCTGTGAAGAATTAAATGGCGTTAAAATTCCCTCGGCGTTCTCTGTACCAAAGGCGATATTAATATGTGCAAAAATAGTTTTGGCCACTTTANCTCGGCGTTCTCTGTACCAAAGGCGATATTAATATGTGCAAAAATAGTTTTGGCCACTTTAAAAATCTTTCAACCGATTCCAACGAAACACATGAAAGTTTAAATATAAATATAATTCATTTTAATCAATAGCAATAGGCAAGTTATAACATATTAGTTAAGTTGTACTTCCTGTTTAACATTTGCAGGTTGGCGACCTGCAAAGACTTCTGGACGATAAGATTTCGGAAAACGAGCGTAACGTGGATAAGGTATGTTATACACCCGGTCAACAGAACCCAGCAGGCGGAAACACTTCATTAAGATAAAGATAAGTTTCATGTTTCCCGAAAATATAATAGAATACCTGTCCTGAAAATCGTGAATAATATAATTTAAAGCGGAAATGTCCCCGACATCTGGGATAGAGAGAATTTTCTCAGCTATCTGCATTCCAAGGTTTTTATTAGGTTAACAGATCAATAGGCTATTGCGCACAGCATCGTACATTTTCTAAAGACGCTATTACTTGGTTTCCGCAACATGTGGGATTGTAGGCAAAGAAAAATAACGTCTTCCGGACAGGTATAAATTAAGAAACTCAAANTGGTTTCCGCAACATGTGGGATTGTAGGCAAAGAAAAATAACGTCTTCCGGACAGGTATAAATTAAGAAACTCAAAATCGGTAATAAAGATGTAACAATACGATAAACCTTAAAGAAGCAATATGCTCTAACGTGCCGATAAAATCGTTAAACTAATTTAAATTAAACTTACAGAAAAAAAAAGGTAAGTCCAAGATGGCGGGGACCTATACTCCTTAATTGCTACTCTTAATATCAATCAATCCTACATTNAAAAAAAAGGTAAGTCCAAGATGGCGGGGACCTATACTCCTTAATTGCTACTCTTAATATCAATCAATCCTACATTTTCGTGATACAATCTGTGATACAGTTTAAACATTTTTTGTAATTTTGGTAAGAAATAGTTTGTAATATTTACAAATGCTTGTAACAACACAAGGATTTCTCTTGTTTAACTGCTCGTTTGTAAAATTATAAGGTCTGTGCTTGTAATAGACGTCAAGAAATGTTTGTAGAATATTGACCGTATTCCCGAGCTTCAGCATATCGGCGGATACTCAGTAACGTAAAACCGTATACAGGTGTTTGTGTAAAAACTATGGGTGATGTATAGTAAAGTTGCGTGCCAAAAATAAATATATATATTTAATATAAATAACTTTAAACGCCTAAAATGACTCAAATAGTTTTAATAAACGACGATATTAATCAATCTTGGCCATATTACTCACCCACTTATAATGTTTCCTAGCTCAAGGAAACTCTTAAAATGAAATACAGTAAATTGTTAAACTTCCTTAAGGAAATATAGTTTATAAAGTTCATGAAAGGAAGTTGGAGAATNAAATGAAATACAGTAAATTGTTAAACTTCCTTAAGGAAATATAGTTTATAAAGTTCATGAAAGGAAGTTGGAGAATAATTAATTAAATACAACTAATTAATTAATGAGTAACGTTACTGATTCAACTTGCAATAATTTCAGCCTGATGTAGTTAGTGGGACTAGGGATCGAGGTAAATGTAAAGGACAATCTGTTATGGGAGGACAAGGATATAAGGGGTTTTGGGCTCGCTCTCTCACCATAGTGTAAGACACTTACCACNGTAAATGTAAAGGACAATCTGTTATGTGAGGACAAGGATATAAGGGGCTCCGGGCTCGCTCTCTCACCCTAGTGTAAGACACTTACCGCCAATCGCCGCTCGGAGACGCCGTTCAGGGAAGACCGACGCCGACTGATACCCCGGCCTTAGCCACCGAGTGCATTACACATCTCCTGCACGCCCCCTACCCCGATATCCTAGATTCCTATTGGCTCTCCCTTGTATCCTGGACGTTGTTACTGCCGTTAGATGTTGATGCGAGACCCTGGTATTGTACATATTTCTGCAGATTCCTGCATTCTTAGTTGTTGCATTAGAGTCGCGGTTGTTTGCGAACATTGTTTTAGTTATATTAGTTGGCCGCATTCCTGCCTTACCCAGCCTCGCTTCTTGTGTAGTAATCGTAACAAAATGTATTATTTTTAATTAAATAACTTTCATATTTGCAAAAGTTGGTATAAATAGATATGCATAACTGCGATATAAACGGTTATGTTTTCGTTAACATTTAGAACCTATTTGCCGGTATATTTACTAATAAATAAATCCTCAGATGCAAGTTATGTTGGTCTAGTGGTAAATGTTTTGGATTNTATTTGCCGGTATATTTACTAATAAATAAATCCTCAGATGCAAGTTATGTTGGTCTAGTGGTAAATGTTTTGGATTAGTTTGGCAAGGGGTGTGGGTTCTAGGCACTGTTCTGGCAAAGTCTTTTTTTTATAAATTCATTGTTGAATGTATTTTTTTATTATTCGCTTTAAATAATTTAATACATTTACTTTCTACAAGAAAATACATAAAATAGTGTACAGTCCTCAATAATGTAATATATAGGTAATACAATGCTAGAATTTGTAATATTACTAATTTATGATTTGCGGTTTTCACAAGAAAACTGCTCGTAGTTTTAAAAAGGAATTTCCTGGTAACTTGGTTTCCAAATATTTTCCTTGTAATAGTACAAACAATTTTTAGAGTCTTACATTTGACAAAAGTTGTTTGGGTTATGTTATCGTAAAATCCGTTTGAATATTTTGTAATTATAAACGTTAAGGTGTGCATTATCATTTAGTTTCTATGGCTCCGTCTAAGTTCCTAATATTTCATTCCACAACAGTACAAAATTATATTTGTCAAGATTTTGTTGCCTTTTATAAATTTTCTCTATATATATATAACATACCAGATACATATAAATCTCTTATTCCACACATATCGATAAAAAATATTAAATATGATTTTTTCTTCTGTCANTACCAGATACATATAAATCTCTTATTCCACACATATCGATAAAAAATATTAAATATGATTTTTTCTTCTGTCAGAAATATGTTAAGTCATGCTAAGATAATGTGTTTTTCTGCATGTCCTGATTCATGTAAACTGTAAATTATTACTCCAGCTGTATTCTCATCTGCTTTTTGGCTCGTTTAGAAATGAGATTCAATTTGTTTTATCTGAGGTGACCCTCGAGTGAAGATATATTCTGCAAGAAGTGTTAGACCATGAACCTGAACTCCTTATGAGTTCCGGACGGTAACATCCGCTACACAAGTGCTAGTAAAAGAGAACTAGACTGCAACACATGAGGAAATGAAGTAGAAAATATCAATACCAGTTTATCAGTTTTCGGCACTGTACATTCCACTTAAATACCTTCATTTGTATGTCTACTTGTAATTCTCTTCGTCTGCTGTTTTAACTGCCAATCGTGTACTGAATTAAATTTGTGTAACAAAATTCTTGACCATACGTTACCTGACACACAAATTCAGATCCTTTAATATATAAAACCTTAAATATATAAACAAAGGAATAAGTTATGCTATTTGAACCTTGAAATTAATATACATTTTATTTAAAGGAGGCAGCAATATAACTCATGTTATTAAAAATATTTGCATATTTTCCGTTAATCTGTAAAATAACAAAGTATCTAAAAATAATAAAATCTAAAAGGTTTCCTTTCGAAATAAATTATATGTGTTATTTTCTGTTGTACATTATTAAAGGTGAATGATCTGCAAGTGAAATTTGAGGCAAAATCCAGAGAGAGTGGTCAGAATTTGGCAAAGGTACGTTTATTATTAGTATCATAAATATAACTTAAAATATGTATATTTAAGTTTATTTCAAGTAATTATTATCAATAATATATGCAGCGCAATATTGTAGTCATGGAGCATTATATATAACGGAATACGTATTTATGACTTCCGCCGTTTTTACAATGATTAAGTATATTACGTATTATTCAATCTGCACTATTAAAACTCTTCTAGACGAAACAAAACCGTCATGTTTTATAAGTCCGAAGTTCTAAACAGAAAAGTCACACGAGATAGTTCGAGGGTTGCAGTAACGCATATTAGAGTTTTGTGATTAAATTTCAAAGCAACAGTTGAAATACGCAATTAGCTATCACCTTCAGCCAACAAAGATTGCGTATACTTTATCGTTTCCTTGGACCGACGTCACAGAATTAGTAGACAGACGAATAACGGTCTTCTTGCTCGAGTAGAGTTAGTTCACCGTGCATTAAAAATTACTGGGCAACGAAAAACCCTTGCTTTTATAAGCGTACACAAAACTGATACTTAAAGTACTATTTCGTCAAATAAAAACTATTCCGACAACATTGTTATTTTCAAAAGATATGTCAAGACCATAATTTTAGTGCTTTTATGACTCGTAAAAAAAATGAAATAATTTGCCGTATTGAAATAATTCTCATTTAAATAATATACTGTGTGGAACTTTAAAATATCTGTTTAATCACGCTTAGAAATATTTGTGCATTTTCAAATATTAATCAAAATAAAAAATGTTTAGCATCTTTTTATATGTAGCTGACTATAAGTATTTGTAAAATATATTTTGCTGAGCATATTTTTAAATGAATAAAAAATTGCCTCTCTGTAAATCACTCTTGTTAAGTTATGTGCCTATATTTACGTTTGTTTTATCTGTAAGTCTGAAAATCGCAAATTTCGTAATTGTGACGTGGAATGGTGCAAAAACCTACGGAATCTAGCATTTGTAATGCCAAGAACTATTACCTGTATGTTATGCCCAAGAATGTAAAATAAAAATTATTTTGGTGAGCACCAGCCGTAAGCCTAAATATCAGAAAACACTGGTGAAGCATAAAATCTGTGAATAGTGTTTAATATAAACGTGGTTGAGAATATTTCCCCCCCCCCTTTATTTTGTAAATAGCTGTTGGCAACAAAAGTTTCTATCAAACTTCGTAACAATTAGTACTAAGAAATTTTTAAAGACATCCTGTGAGTAAGCACGTCTTAATTAACAAAAACGACGTCTTGTCGGAACATACTCAAGTAAATCTTTAGTGATATAATTAATGTTGAACATTCAAAACAGAAGATATGTTGAATACCAGGCAGGCAAACCACAAACCAGGGTACGGCTATTTATATGAGAATTTTTCAGGGGCACATAGCTACGTTAATAATCATTGGACGATGAAAGTGGTACCTTCATGTTAGTCTTATATTTTCGTCAGAAACACACTGCCGATGTTTGTACCCATATTTTATTAACAAGTAGTATATGCTAGTTTTAAAATGTGTAGTGTGTGTCGGTTGTTCACGAGCTTCAGGTCTGTGGGAGATAGAACAATCCCCAGTAGGTGTCGAGTGTATTGTTCATTAGTGGGAAGTGTAATTACAAATATCCCTACCTACTTGGGAAAGTAGAATAAATATTTTAATGATTATTCGCTAAGGGTAACACTATTCTATATTTTGGTTTCAGACCATTTTTTTTACATCTCTTATTTCCATGGCTACATATTTTCACGCTATCTAATCTTTAATCCTTATTCTTTTTATCAGTCAATTTTATGTATATACAATATAACACATCCACGTTTCTATACATTCCAACATTTTTCGAAAACTGTCTTATCTTCTTTATAAATGGAAGGAAAATTATGTGTTATTTATGGTATTGGATCTCGAGCTCATATCATGCTTCTCCATTAAGAATAGCTTAAAATTGTATTACTACAGCGTATGAACACGTCTGAAAGTCGGAAATTCACTACCATACATCACTATAAAAAGTTATAATGACCCGGGTCGGTAATAAAACTGCGAAACTCATATCTCACTTTAGTGTCCCAATTCTTCTTCTACAACTTGTTGTTAGTAATTGTTGAGTGTTGCAGGCACCATTTACTTCGTGTTAAATTTAGTCCTTCGTGTAAGCCCCCAAACTAGCATAGCTTCGATTGTGATTTTTTTGAATCTATTGCTTATGTACATGCATTATACGGGATTTTTTTCTTGGTGCATCCCGTTTTCCACCTCGGTATTCGAATAGGGAACATAAATATGTAGCAATGTTCGGGTCACGAAGTATATTATCATAAGTTTGTTACTTGGCAATTTATTTCCCCTATTTCTGTTATGAGTGGCCTGTTTTCAGCTACCTTAATTTGTTTTCATGATCATGTATGTAAATATATCTAATATATACAATTCTCGTGTCACAGTTTTAGTTACCATACTTCTCCGAAACGGCTAAACCGATTTTGATAAAATTTTATATGTGTACTCAGTAGGTCTGAGAATAGGTTGCTATCTATTTTTTATACCCCTAAGTGATAAGGGTGGCCAACCCCAAACAATAGTTTTTTATTTTTTTGACAAAATGTTTATTTTGTATTTTTTATGATGTGGCATTAAAAAATACATACACTCCTAAATTTCCACCCTTCTACCAACAACCCATATTTTTTTATAGCAATCGCCAAACCGAAGTGCATCTGATTTAATGAACACTGAAATGAATCGTGAACTACAATACAATACTGTAGAATTGGCAGCGATTGTTACTCGCACTGTCCCACTAATGAATGAGGAATAAAGAACCATTTATGACCGCATTATGCTCGCAGTTTCGGCAGGGCAAGGTGGATTTTTTTTTTTGGACGCACCAGGTGGAACTGGCAAAAATTCCTTATTTCGCTAATTCTCGCCGAAATACGATCATCTAATGGCATCGCATTGGCGGTTGCATCGTCTGGCATTGCAGCAACTTTATTGGATGGAGGCAGAACAGCTCATTCAGTATTTAAGCTGCCACTAAATATTCAAAATATCCCAGATGCAATGTGCAACATAAAAACAAATTCGTCCATAGCCACAGTGCTGAAACAGTGTAAAATTATCATCTGGGATGAATTCACTATGGCACACAAATATTCGCTTGAGGCGTTGAACAGGACGTTGAAAGATCTTAAAAACAACGACAAACTATTTGGCGGTACTCTATTACTCCTTTCAGGTGATTTTAGACAAACTCTTCCCGTCATTCCACGTTCAACGTATGCTGATGAAATCAACGCCTGCTTAAAATCATCGCCACTGAGGCGTAATGTTGGAAAATTACAACTGAAATAAATATGCGCGTTCAAATGCTTCAAGATCCATCCGCTGAAACATTCTCAAAACAACTGTTAGATATCGGCGATGGAAAAGTTACTGCAGATGAAACTAGATGCATAAAATTACCGACCGATTTCTGCACAATCATTAATTCACAAGATGCTCTCATTGACCAGATATTTCCCGATGTACACACACAGTACATTAATCATGAGTGGCTGGCAGAAAGAGCAATTTTAGCAGCAAAAAATGTGGACCTCAACGAATTGAATCTCACGATACAACAGTTATTGCCAGGGGACTTGGTCACATGCAAATCTATTGATTCAGTTTGTGATGCTTCCGAAGCTGTGAATTATCCAGCAGAGTTTTTAAACTCATTAGATTTACCAGGCATGCCACCGCATAATTTACAATTGAAGGTTGGATCTCCGGTTATTTTACTTCGTAATTTAAACCCACCACGGCTGTGCAACGGCACGCGATTAGTTATTAAAAAATTAATGAAAAATGTTGTCGAAGCCATCATTTTAAATGGCAAATTCCGAGGTGAAAATATATTGCTACCACGGATCCCTATTATACCCACAGATGTGCCAATTCAATTCAAACGTCTTCAATTTCCAATTAGATTGGCATTTGCAATGACTATCAATAGATCTCAAGGCCAAACGATGTCTGTTTGTGGCTTAGATTTGAGCACGCCATGTTTTTCACACGGACAATTATACGTGGCGTGCTCTCGAGTGGGCAAACCATCAAGTTTGTTTGTATTAGCTACAGATGGGATGACAAAAAATATTGTACACTCTACTGCGTTAAGGGATTAATATTGTTTTTTTTTGTAAAATTATCATAATTAGCTGCGTATAATTATATATATAATAAATAAATTTTGATGAATTAAAAATATAAATGTTTGGTGATTTGTTATTTTTATATTCCGTCATCGTTCACAGAGCTCCATGCCTCTTCCACTTATATACCATATCCTCACACACTTACAATAAGTTATAGTTATTTTTTTCTACTAATATAATCACTTGAAATAATTTATATGGCAAAACAACGTTTGCCGGGTCAGCTAGTTTATATATAAAATCTGTGCAAAAATGTCTTAGTTTTTCCTGTCGCAACAAGGGTTAAATATTTTACTCTTGAATGGATGTTTACACTCGTACTTGCAGTTGTGGGCGGGTTGAATATTCTGTTAGATTGACCCCCTTCCTACAAACGCTTAAATATATGGTAAATTATGAGTCTTTGAGAATAATTTATGGGCCATTATTGGTAATGTGTCATTCATGGTTCATTGGTGGATCATTTATAAGTTATAATGTGTCAATTTGTGTCTTTATGGGCCATTTATTGGTTATTTATGATTGATTATGGGTCATTATTATACTTAGACTTTATAGTGCTACAAAGGCCCACCTCCATCTGTACTTAAAACATATAATTGATTTACTGATGATCTAAACAAAACACTGTCTAACATTACAATGATCATTACACTGATTAACACGCTGTATTATTATCGTTCCTTAACTGGCACTCGATTAGACAAACGTTTGGATAAATGAAGCTCGTTTTCTTAATGGCGCGAAGGTTTGAGACCTTGCGTGTCTTTACTGGCAATAACGAATTGCAGAAATTGATGACCAAAGCACTCTGATTTGACCTGAATAAATTTTTGAATATATTAAATAAAACATCCCGAAGCGTCCAGCAACATTCATACGAAGGACACAGACACACGCCTACTTCAGTACAACTCCTCACTTAATGTGCTTTAAGTTTGTATTGTACAATAAATTTACACGCGTATAATTATGTTGTATGGACAAACTTCCATTTCGGTATCAAGCCCTTCTTTCCAACCTGGGCACATGGCGCTTGCTGCCCTTGTAAAAGAACAATTTTCCTACTCATATTCGTGTTTTGTGAGTACTTTAGCAAACAAAGTAATGACAATAAAATGGGATACCTGTGCATACATGTTTATCATTAATGTGCAGAAAGTTAACATGCTCAGTTATATTAAAGCAAGCTATATTTATAAGTGGAAGATAACAACATATATTCTGCTATTAGGAAACTCTTCGCGTGAGGAATGCAGTTGGTATGCGAGTGCTCGAAGATTTGTTTCTGACAATCTAATGTAGAAAAATGAACACGTTGCAAAAATGTAGATGTAATATAAATAATCTTTTGCACGCCTGTGCAGAAATTAGACAAGTATATTTTAATGCACGTCATGAGGTTTTCCCTGCCCAAGGAAATAATGAAGGAAATAATGGGCTTTGCTTTGCTAGAAAGACAACCCTGAAGGAATATTAATGTCTAAATACTGAGACTACCAGCAGAAATTCGAGCACATGTGCCTATGAACACACAATGAAATTATTCGAAAATTTACCTTACAAGTGTTTTCGTTTAGTGAGAAGGTGGAAAGAGAAATTTTATCACTTGGACATTTTATTTAGAGTTCCAACGTTTGCTCAGGAAAGAGTGAAATACGTAGGCAATGTCCCAACTTTGTATAATAGCTAAACTTATTTTATTTGAATCTTGATGTGTGGTATTATTCCCGTACAGTGTATATATGAAAATTTCCATTACAGTTAGGAAGTTTTCCAGAAAAATTTTATAGTGAAAGTTATGTACTTGTGTGTTACGATAGATTTTCAGAATACGAGTTGCAATTATCGACAGAATAACTATAAAATTAACTCTTTTAAGATAAGTTAACCAAACATCCTCACTGGTGCAAAATAGTCATTAAATAAGAGATACACAATTAATATTAATTCAGAATTAATTAGATTCTCTGAATGACAGTAAAGTTATAAAAGTCAGGCAGGGCTTGTCATTATGTACTACAGCTTTGTTTGCAAGAGTCATTGCTTTGGCCGGGGGAACTTTGTAGTGAATATTAAAATCTGTAGTTTTTATGTTTTACTCATCAACGTGTTAAAACTCTATTAATTACCCTTTACTATGTTCATTCAAACACAATTTAAGATAAATAGCTTTTAATATAACTTTCCTATTCAGTATCAAAATGCAAAACTTATATAAAATTTCTGAACAAAGTTGAGATTTGAAAAGGGTTGTAGGGGGTTGGCATTTCCCATTGCCACTCCTAAATTTAATTGCAAAACCTAAACGTACTGCAATAGCATAAATATACAGAAAGCATTTTTTTAACGCTGTCAATATTCGGCTGAGGTATATTCACCATAAGAGTTAAAATTAGTTAAAATAAAGTTAAAATAAAAAAATAAAATTCTTCACTGCTTGTGTATTCTTGCAAACATTGCTTTTCTCCTTGTACGCTCGCTTTAAATTTCGCATGCTCCTGAATTTAGTTACTTTCGCTGTGTTCTGCAAGCACATTAGTTGGTAGGTAACGTACACATGTTACTTTCATCTCAGTAATTTTCCTTGTACAATACGGCACATTACAATATCAACATAAAATATCCATCTAAATGGTAAACACTCTATTGTGTTTGGATATAATACAGGAAGGCATTTCATAAAGTAGTCGTGCTATTACAGAGGAACGACTTGGCCTCGACAGTCACTAGCGCGCACTCTATGTTGCTTACACAGAATTCTAAATCGCTGAAGTCTTCCCTTCTAAACACCCAAACCAATTTCTGACTTTTTATATATATATATATATATTTTTAATACTCGATATGTTAAAATTCGTTATCTTTATTAATAATTAAAAACTGCTTTAAAGATATCGTACATTCTACATACAATGAAATAGACTTGACTTGCAATCTGAACAAAGTAAATAAAATCAAAGTACCTTAAGCTCGTAACTATTATATCAGTACAGACAGAGTAATGGAAATTATTCCAAAATCATATTTGCCTAATTAACAAAATGTTTATATTCCGAAACTTACATATTTAAACGCTGACATAATTGTTTTTTGTTATATATGATTAACATTCTGGACATATTTTCGTCTTAAGCATAGTGATTATAAATAAAGTTTCAAATATTTACCGGCTCTCTCTTATTCCTCTAACACATCCAGATTTTTTAATACTTCCTCCTTAGACAAGCCAAAGTATCTGCAGCTATGTGGTGTGTCCTGTGTTGTGTCCTGTGTGGATAAGTGAATTGCTGTGTTGCAAGTGTATGTTGGTCAAGTTATAAAATCAAACAACCAGCGTTGACACATCGAGACTCAGTATCATATTTATCAAGACATGGGCCAAAGACTTATAGACCGTCAATAACAAGTTCACGATCAATCCCACAAACGATAACACTGATTTATAATGTATATTTCAATGTATACTGTTAACACTGCACCCAAGAATCTGGAACATTAAATACCGTTGTTCCAGTAATCGGCAATTATATACAGGCGATTCTTGTGTTAATTTGAATTTAGTCTGCGTAACTAGATAAAATGTATTTCTCTTCTATCGGTACAAGTAAGACAACAAGAATATGAAACACCAGTCCATTTACACCCTCTTTGGCTATCTCTCTCTACCAGCATGCTCCGTTCCACAATATACTGAAGCAAGCAAATGACTTAGTATATACCAATATTTGAATAAAATATTTTATTAATTTACTACATGGGTTTGAATTATTAAAGGCCATTTGCTGAGTACAGAAAATTCATGCATACTAGTACATAAGCCACAAGGCACTAAAGGTGTTCGTATCGCAAAAACCATAATGTTGGTCACAAATTTAGCTTTTCTAGAGTACTTGACTGGGTTGCATAAAATGGTTAGGTATCATATTTTAAAGCCTTTAATTAGCCAAAACCAGACCTCTAAATTAAATAACGTAAACTTTTGTCTAATGTAATTAAATAGCTCTTAATGCCACAAACAATACATTATTTTCTGTCTCTACGAAGGAGAGGTTTCTTGTCTTTCAGGATCACTACTTGACAGTAAGAGGCGCAAGGTGGTTGTGTAACATATTTGTCTCATCACACCCGACCGCATCGTCTTACATGGAAATTACTGCGGAACGAAGATTACTGTTGGTCCATTGGCATGCTGGGGTACCACTTTACTGTAGGCCTCTTTGTTGTGCAAAGTAAGACTCAATTCTTTCATCATCACTGGCACCATACGAAACAGCAGGTGTGTTGTCAGCTGTGCAATGCTACTAACGGAGTGTCCACAGAGAACACGTGTAGCCACTGTGCAACTCTCTTACGCGCGCCAATTTAAATTTCGTGCTGATTTTACACATGTTGATACGTCTGTCATGAACATACAATCTTACAGACATTATATATAAATTAGCATATAACAGAATACGTTAAAATTAACAGATTGGAGAAACCACTACCACTGTTTCCGTTTGATGAATATTTTATCAATCTTTCATTTATTGCCTTATAACTTTTAAAAGAACTTATATAAATTTCACCACTGTGCATGTCAATATATTAAATAATAAATGACTAAAATATGTCCAAATATGTGTTGTAGTTTTTCATAACCTGTTTACATAGGAAGTAAAAATAAGTTTAATTGATATATAAGTATTTACAAATCCTCATTGTCAGAAATTTACATTTGTAAGGTGTGGAGGAAGGTTAGTTTGTTCTGTGACATTACTGGAATTGTTAATTTGTCATGAGAAGTATGCGTTTCCATATGTACACTCGTCTATTTCACAAAAAAACATACGACAGTTCCAACCATAATAAACTACAGTACACTCATGAACAACGCATGGTAAAAAGGTTTTAATATTCCACTTTTTTTCCTACTGTTTTTCAAATTTCTTCTCGAATTTTTGTGTAGTCATATATTGTAAGGCAAATAGTTATTTAATACGTAGTTTTAAAATTGATTTCCCTTTTACTTAAACCCTAGATGATGTGTTTATCTTTTTAGAGTGATGTAAATATGACATTTGGAGCACTAAATCCACTGGAAATGAGTTCACTCTATTAGAAAACCTCGAAACGTTGCCCTTTACACTTTTTTAATAAATACAGGATGATTCTAAAATCATGGGGCAAACATGGAGGGGTTGTAGAGCTCACTAAAACAAACAATCATTATAAAGGATTATATGGGCGGGAGTGACGCGTTGAGTCACACACAGAAAAATAACACATGAAATGCAACACATTGTTTATTTATGACGTCGCCGCTAAATGCCTTTTTACAGCAATGTTTATAATAATTAATCAAAATTGCTGCCACCAATAGTAATGCAAGCTTGGTAGCGTCGGTAGAGGTATTGTCGAACAGATACAAATACGCCGGGTATTTCACGCACGCCACTATTGTCAGCCAATCACGCCATATGTAGAGGTCGCCAAGCATGCGTGACTGTTGGTGGATGCATTTCAAACAACTGTTTTACATTTTCTGTACGGAATCACTCGTTAAGTATGCTGCTAATGAACATTTTATGTTTCCGTTAATGTTTTATGTTTTTGTGTTTGTGCCTCAACTTGTCACTTCCGCCCATAAATTCCTATACAATATTTGTTTGTTTTAGTGAGCTCTACCAACCCTCAATGTTTGCCCCATGATTTTAGAATCATCCTGTATATAACTCGTGATATATGAATTACCTTTTTCGAACATCAGAAAATTAATTAAGACATAAATATATTTCGTTTTGTAAAAGTGAGAGCACATTGTTAATATTGCAATTGAAGTTTTTTGTCTTTGAATTTCAATAATATTCATTGTACTTTAAAACATTTGCATATTCACGACCTACAAGCTCAACATATTAGAGAAAACCACGAATTTGAACAGAGCTTCAAGAATATATATGTTAACTAGACTTTGCGTGTTCCTCAAACTATAACGGGGTTATCCTTTACTTATAACGTATTTTCATAACATAACATATACTGAGTAATGTAATAATTAATATGTTACAGTCAGGAAGTTTCTCTTTTACTTTTACATTTTAATTTTTATATACTCAAATCGAAAAGAAAGCAATGCAATAAAATTATTTTATAAAGAAAATTTCACTGTGGTCTTGGAAATTATATTGTTTTACTAGCATACCAAATTATCCAAAAAAATATAAATTGAATTATTATGAGTTTAACAGTTTGTTAATGTAATTTGTAGGCACAATAGTTTTAAACGCCACGTGTTAATAGTAAAATATGGCTTGGCACTGTTCCATTCCCCCATATTTATTGTAAGGTTCATACTCTAGTAGTTTCAAGGCTTCTTTCTTGTTACGTTCAGACCAAATTAAGGTTTGTAATTATTAATAACGTTATGTTTATTCAACCGGAAATATAACATGAAGTGGCGGGTAGTATTTTCTGCATTTACTCTTGAGGATAAACAGACTGGCTAAACTATTTGATCAAGACAACTGTGCAGTTGTGAAAAATTAAATGGCGTTAAAATTCCCTCTGCGATCTCTGTACCAAAGGCGATATTATTATGTGGAAAAATAGTTTTGGCCACTTTAAATAGCTTTCAACCGATTCCAACCAAACACATGAATGTTTAAATATGAATATAATTCCTTTTAATAAATATCTATATGCAATTAATAACATAATAGTTAAATTGTATTTCCTGTTTTTAACATTTGCAGGTTGGCGACCTGCAAAGACTACTGGACAAAGAGACTTCGGAAAACGAGCGTAACGTGAATAAGGTATGTTAAACATCTGGTCAACAGCGCCCGGGATACGGAAACACTTCTATAAGATAAAGATAAGTTTCATGTCTCCAGAAAATATAATAGAATACCTCTCCTGAAAATCGTGAATAATATAATTTAAAGCGAAAAATTCCCCGACATCTGGGATAAAAGAAAATTTTCTCAGCTATCTGCATTACAATGTTTTTAATAGGTTTACAGATCAATAGGATATTGCGCACAGCTTCGTACATTTTCTAAAGACGCTATTACTTGGTTCCCGCAACATGTGGGATTGTGGGCAAAGAAAAATAACGTCTTCCGGACAGGTATAAATTAAGAAACTCAATATCGGTAATAAAGATGTAACAATACGATAAACCTTAAAGAAGCAATATGCTCTAACGTGCCGATAAAATCGTTAAACTAATTTAAAGTAAAAGAACAGCAAAAATGATTCAGTCTTAGATGGCGGGGACCTATACTCATTTTTGGTACTCCTAATATGTATCTATCCTACATTTTTTTCAACCGCCGCAGTGGTCTAGATAGGTGGTATATAAAATACAAATTTTGTGATACAATCTGTTATGCACTGTAAATATTATTTGTAATTTTTACTGAGAAATTGTTTGTAATTTTTACAAATGCCTGTAACGTTACAAGGATTTCTCTTGTAATACTGCTCGTTTGTAAAACTACAAGCGCTGTGTTTGTAAAAGAAGTCAAGAAATGTATGTAGAATATTGACCCGAATTCACGAGCTTCAGCATAATGGCAGACACTCAACAACGTAAAACCGTATACAGGCGTTTGTAAAGTAAATTTGCGTGCAGCAATAAATATATTATGAATTTAAATAAAGTAAAACACCTAAAATGACTCAATTAGTGATAATTAAACGAACTTTTCAATCAATCGTGACCGTATTACTTATTAACTGTAAAAGGTTTTCTAGCAACAAGGAACTCTTAAAATTGTTATACTTCCTTATAAAAACATAGTTCATAAAGTTCATGAAAGTCGTAACAAATTGTATTCTTCTTAATCAAATATTTTCCTTATTTGAAGAAGTAGGTATAAATAGTGACGCATAACTGCGATAGAAACGGCATTATTCTTGTTAACATTTTAAACATTCTTACTGGTATATTTAATAAATAAATCTTACAGACGCAGTAAGGCTGTGGATTAGTTAGACAAGGGGTGTGGTTTCTTGTCACTGTGCTAGCAAATTTTTTTTGTCTAAATTATATTTTGAATTAGTTTTTATTATTTGCGGTTAAAAATTCATCACATTTACTTTCTACCAGAAAACAAATGAAATTATGTTCTCTTCTCAATTATGTAAAATAAAGGTAATACCAGGCTAGATTTTTTAATATTTCAATTATGGGTTTTGCAGATTTTACAAGAAAACTGTTTATAGCTTCAAAAAGCGATTTCCTAGTAACTGGGTTGCCAGGATTTTCCTTGTAAAAGTCTAAACAATTATTAAGAGTCTTGTATTTCACATAGGCTGTTTGTATTTTATTCCCTTAGTTTCCGTTTAAATATTCTGTAACTGTAATACTTAAGGTGTGCAGTATCATTTAGGTTCTACGTCTCCGTCTAAGTTCTTAACACTTCATTACACAAGGGCACAAAATTATATTTGCAATTATTTTGTTGCCTTTTAAACATAAACCATATATATATTATTTTTCCATATCTCATATATATGTTGTGTCATGCAAAGATATGGTGTTTTTATGCTTGTCCTGATTCATGTAAACTGTAAATAATTACTCCAGCTGTACTGTAATCTGCTTTTTGGCTCATTTAGAAAGGAGAATCACTTTGTTTTATCTGAGGTGACCAGCGAGTGAAAATATATTTTGCAATAAGTGTTATACCATGAAGCTGTACTCGTCATAAGTTCCGGACGGTAACAGCCACTACACAAGCGCTAGTAACAGTGAACTAGACTGCAACTAATGGGGAAATGAAGTAGAACATATTAATACTAATGTATCACTGTTCGGAACTGTCTCTTCCAGTTTAATATCTTCATTTGTATGTTTCTTCTTATACCCTTCGTCTGCTATTTAAACTGGCTATCGTGTAAAGAACTAAATATGTATAACAAAATTCTTGAACAAACATTACCTCAGACCGAAATTCAGATCCTTTATATTTAAAACAGCAAAATATAACCAAAAGAATAAGTCTTTGCTATTTTTAATTGCATTATATATATTTTTTATTTGAAGGAGGCAGAAATATAACTCATGTTATTAAACGTATTTGTAAATTTCTGGTCATATGTAAAATAAAATATTATTTAAATATAATAAAATTTAGAAGGTTTATTTTCAAAAAAAATTATTTATGTGGTTTGTTGTTGTATATTTTTGTAGTTGAATGATCTGCAAGTGAAATTTGAAGCTAAATCCAGAGAGAGTGAACAGAATTTGAAAAAGGTACGTTGATTATTAGTATTATAAATATAATGAAAAATATGATATTTAAGTTTATTTTTAGTTTATATGCTGCGCAATATTGTAGTCATGGAGCATTATATATAACGGAATACTTATTTAAGATTTCCTTCGTTTATACAATGATTAAATATGTGACACATAAATCAATCTGCCCTGTTAAAACTCATCAAAATCAAACAAAACAGTCATGTTTGATAAGTCAGAAATTCTAAACTGAAAAGTCACACAAAATAGTTCCACAGTTGCAGTAATGCATATTAGAGTTTTGTGAATAAATTTCAATATAGCAGCTCAAGTACACAATTAGCTATCACCTTTAGCCAACAAAAGTTACCTTTAGTAAACATACTTTAGCGTTTCCTTGGAGTTACGTCACCGAAATAGGAGACAGGCAAATAACGGTTTTCTTGCTCGAGGTGACTAAGTTCACCGTGCTTTAAAAAATGTTGGACAACAAAAACCTCATTTTTTATATTCGTACGCAATGCTGTTACTTAAAATTACTATTTCGTCANAAAAAATGTTGGACAACAAAAACCTCATTTTTTATATTCGTACGCAATGCTGTTACTTAAAATTACTATTTCGTCATGTAAAAATTATTCACACAACATATTTTTTTACAAAAAATATGTCAAAATCATAATTTTAGTGCTTTCAGNTTATTCACACAACATATTTTTTTACAAAAAATATGTCAAAATCATAATTTTAGTGCTTTCAGAATTCGTAGAAAATATAAATTAAATAATTTGCCATATTGAAATAATTTTTATTTAAAAAACATACTATGTGGAACTTTAAAATACCTGTTTAACCACTCTTAGAAAATGTTTGTGCAGTTTCAAATATTGTTCAAAATAAAATAGATTTTTCATATTTGTTTTATCTCTAACCGACTTTAAGTATTTGTAAAATAAATTTCGCTCAGCATATCTTAAAATGATAAAAAATTGCCTCTATATAAATCACTCTTGTTTAGTTTTGTGTCTATGTTTACGTTTGTTTGATCTGTAGGTCTCAAAAACGCAAACTTTGTAATTGTGATATGGAATGGTGTAAAATCTACGGAATCCAACATTTGTAATGCCAGGAACTAGTACCTGTAAGTTATGCCCAAGAACATAAAATAATAATTATTTTGGTGAGCACCAGCCTTAAGCCTAAATATCAGAAAACACTTGTAAAGCAACAAATCNACATAAAATAATAATTATTTTGGTGAGCACCAGCCTTAAGCCTAAATATCAGAAAACACTTGTAAAGCAACAAATCTGTGAATAGCGTATTTTATAAACGTGGTTGATAACATTTTTCCCCTTCCTTTTGGAAATGGCTGTAGGCCACCTAATTTTCCATCAAACTTAGTTAACAGTTGGTTCTAGGAATTTTTAAAGACATCCTGTGAGTTAGCACGTCTGAATTAACAGAAACGTCGTCTCGTAGGAACATACTCAGGTGAACCANTTTAAAGACATCCTGTGAGTTAGCACGTCTGAATTAACAGAAACGTCGTCTCGTAGGAACATACTCAGGTGAACCATTTGTGAGATAATTCATGTTGAATATTCCAAACAGAAGATATGTTGATTACCAGGCAGGCAAACCGAANGTGAACCATTTGTGAGATAATTCATGTTGAATATTCCAAACAGAAGATATGTTGATTACCAGGCAGGCAAACCGAAAAACAGGTAATGGCTAATTATATGAGAATATTTGAGGGTCACACAGGTCCGTTAATAATCACTTCATCAGAAAAGTGGTACTTTCATGTTAGCCTTATATGTGCCTCAGAAACATACTGCCGAAATGTGCATCCATGTTTTAGANACTTTCATGTTAGCCTTATATGTGCCTCAGAAACATACTGCCGAAATGTGCATCCATGTTTTAGAAACACGTTGTGTATGCTAGTTTCACAATGTGTAGTGTGTCTCGGTTGGTCACGTGCTTCAGGTCTGTGGAGGAATGGTCAGTTCTCANACAATGTGTAGTGTGTCTCGGTTGGTCACGTGCTTCAGGTCTGTGGAGGAATGGTCAGTTCTCAGTAGGTGTCGAGTCTATTGTTCATTAGTGAGAAGCGTAATTACAAATATTCCTACATTCTTTGGGTAGTAGAATAAATATTAAAATGATTATTCGCTAAGGGCAACGCTATTTCATAATTTGAATTCAGACCATTTCTTTTTTAAATTTGCTTATTTCTATAGTTGCCTACTGTTACGCTATCAATTCTTTATTCCGACTTCTTTTTTTCAGTCAATTATATGTTTAAACAATAAAACACATCCATGGTTCTAAACACACCAACGTTTTTTGAAAATTGTCTAATCTTTATAAGTCGAAGGAAAACTTTTATTATTTATGGTATTGGATCTCGAGCTCATAATGCTTCACCATGCTTCTCCATACTGCTGCGTATGAACAAGTCTCAGAGACAATAATTCACTTACTTACATCATAAAAAATGTTACAAAACTCGGGTCGGTAATCAAACTGCGAAACTCATATCTCACTTAAGTGTCCCAATTCATCTTCAACAACTTGTGGTAAGTTATTGTTGAGTGATCCAGGCACCATATATTCGTGTTAAATTTAGTCAGGCGTGTAAGCCCACAAACTAGCATCGCTTCGATTGTGATTAGCAGGGCCATTGAAGAGGGAGCAAGTCAACCAAAAAAAGCCATTCATGAACCCTGATATGTATCGACTCCGGAAATAACTGTTGAAGTATAACTGCTGTCAATGGAAAAAATCACTTTAAATATTTACGAATAAATCTCTTATGAATACATTTCTGCCGGGTATTGCAGGGTTGAAGATCAGATAATGAATATATTAATGTAAATAATCATCAACTCGGCTTTGAACAATGTCGATTACGTTCGCGCACATCTTCATGTTTGTTAATAATGCCTTGCGTCCTAGCGTGAAATTGATCTTATGCTTACACAAGTAATAGTACTCAACATCGCACCTTAGTCCTTCACCACAGATAAAATATGTATTTATTCCATAAAAATGATGGCAGCAATAAATGTAAGCCCTATTCCAGATGCATAAATATTTATGAACTGCTCAGTGATAACTGCGATAATCACCACCCCAGAGAATTACAAAACGTGGCGGTGGAGATCAGGCGCCCTTTCTATAATGATTATTTTACACTGACACAGGACCGGACACGCTCAACACTTCACACCTCACGACAACAGTTGCACAGTTACCAGAGCGCACGGCTACTAATAAGGTGAGATGGGGTTCGATTCCCGGCAGGGGTTGCACCTGTATTTTCGCGCATGTGGGAAACGTGATTGATGCCATTGCAAACAGTATCACCCGTGATGCACCGGCGCTACAAGTCGTCTAAAAGAGCCCTATTAGGAGGAAGAAGTCCGACCTAAACGTCCTCAACCATTTAAGCTGCTAAGCTCTCTCTCAACTCATATCACATTGTTTCACATTTTTTTTTACATGACCACACCCATCCGGCGGTACCACGATGATTATGTGCTTTAATAAAATCGCTAAAAACCAATGTTTATCAAATCAGATCACTGACGATGAGTAACCGACGAGAAAAACAAATTTCATTTTCTTTATTCTGTGGAACTCCAGTAGCAACGTTTTACCAGGACCCCACTAATTTCCATTGGGTAGCCTGATCTGTGTCCAAATCTTCACAATTTCGCATATTGAAGTAGGCTTTCTGACTTGATTAGTCTCTCTTTCAGCGTGATACATTTTTTTGTTTTGCATTGGTAATAAACCTAATAATCGTTAACATGAGTATTTAAATAGTATTTTTGTTAATCTATTNTTTTTGTTTTGCATTGGTAATAAACCTAATAATCGTTAACATGAGTATTTAAATAGTATTTTTGTTAATCTATTGCATAAGTTCTTCCATTATACGAGATTTTAATTCATGGTGGCATCACGAGGTGCTGATAGAGCGCAAGTATGCTAGCAAGCATCAGAACTCATTCTGGGCATAGTAAAGGAGCACAAAGTTTGTCGCGAAAATGAATACCAACAATGTGTTATTAAGCTCTCTCTCTCTTCTGACATTTCGAAAATATTTCTATACTATTTCTAAGAGAAACACTGGCATGCGTGGGACGAAACATTACCAACGTGCGTATGTATCTCTGCTTTTACGTATTAACCTGGGGACTATTTTAGAATCGGTCNTGGGACGAAACATTACCAACGTGCGTATGTATCTCTGCTTTTACGTATTAACCTGGGGACTATTTTAGAATCGGTCTTTAGGTCTGATATTATTATATGTACTCTGTAAATTAAAAAAAAATCGTATTGTGGGACAAGACGTAATTTTTTTTTTAATTTTTTCAATTCTCAGGTTTTTGGTTTGTGAACATCGTCGTTTCCTCTGACGGTTCAAGATTAATACAATTTAAAATACAAAGGTTTCTTTCCACTTCGGTATTCGATTAGGAAATATAAATATGTAGCAATGTAAGAGTCATGAAGTGTATTATTGTAAGTTTGTTACTTGACTATTTTTTCTCCTATTTCTTTAATGAGTGGCTTGTAATCTGCTACTTTAATTTGTTTTCAGGCGCATGTGTGTAAANTTCTCCTATTTCTTTAATGAGTGGCTTGTAATCTGCTACTTTAATTTGTTTTCAGGCGCATGTGTGTAAATATATAAATAGATATAATCGGAGCAAAAAAGTCTTAGTATTTCCCGTCGCAACAAGTGTTAAATATTTTATTCATGAAAGGATGTTTACACTCGCATTGGCAGATGTGAGCGAGTTGAATATTCTCATTCTAAAGGGGGAAGCACCAAACGCTTCAATATATAGGTAATTATGAGTTTTAAAGAATAATTTCTGGGCCATTTTAACTCATGTGTCATTCATGGGTCATTTAAGGAGAAAATATATACGCAACTAATGGTTTAAAGTAAATCTTAAGGGCGGTACACACATTTGAAGTTGAACCTGGAACACCAGTTTATTACAAATAATAAATATAAATTAAAGATTGGAAATTGAGTGTCTAGATAATTTATAACTGAACAAATATCTCTACACACCACAACACATTTCTGTTGGAAATAATCACGTTTCCTATGTTCATTTCGACAATATCTCCATAAAACTGTGGCATACTAAGGTATTCAAATTAGACTATCAACCCACATGTCGCAATTACCATTACACAATATCCATACACTGAGTGTTCCACCTGTATAAGTAATACACTTGTGTTTCAGGTCCAACTTCAAAGATAAGTAACGACTTAAGAATTCACTTTATATCTATTGTCGTGTAAATGTTTTACTTATTTTTTTCGTTAGTGACTTACAGCCGAAGTTTGTTGGTCTAATTAAGATACATCCTGTTTATGGAATACATAGTTTATATTTTAGTTTATTGCTATAACCAATTTTTGTAATCCTAGATTATAAAGTTAAAATTAAAAATATATGATTCTTCCCTATTTTTGTATTCTTGCAAGAAGTAATTTTCTCCTTCTACTCTCGCTTTGTTTTCGCATGCTCCTGGATTTAGTTACATTCGCTCAGTTTTGCAAGAACATTAGTTGCGTGGTTTACGTACATCTGTTACTTTCATCTCAGTAAATTACCTTGGACAATTCGATATGTCACAATATCTACATAAAATATGCATCTAAATGGTAAATACTCTTTTGTATTAGGATATACACTGGAGAGCCAAAAAAACTGGTATAGGAGAGCGTATGCACATAAGAGAGGAATGGAACCAATAAGAGTAACGCGGTGCGGTCGGCAGCGCCTATAGAAGACAACAAGCGTCTGGCAAAGTTGCTAGATCTTTTTCTGCTGCTACAATGGCAGGTTATCAAAATTTAAATGAGTTTGAACGTGGTATTATCGTCGGCGCACGAGAGATGGGACATAGCCTCTCCTAGGTAGCGATAAAATTTGGATTTTCGAGTTTGACCAATTCACGACTGTACCCTGAATATCGGGAATCTGGTAAAACATTAAATATTTCACATTGCTGCGGCCGGAAAAANCCAATTCACGACTGTACCCTGAATATCGGGAATCTGGTAAAACATTAAATATTTCACATTGCTGCGGCCGGAAAAAGATCGTGAACGAACGGGACAAACGACAACTGACGAGAATCATTAAACGTAACAGACATTCCACCCTTTCTCAAATTGGCGCAGATTTCAATGCTGGGGCATCAACAAATGCCACCCTGCGAACTATTTAACGGACCATCATTGATATGGGCTTCCGGAGCCGAAGGCCCACTCGTGTACCGTTGTTGACTGCACGACACAAAGCTTTACGCCTCGCCTGGGCGCGCCAACACCGCCATTGAACTGTTGATGACTGGAAACACGTTGCCTGGTCTGACGAGTCTCGTTTCCAGTTGTATCTGGCGGATAGACGTGTACGGGTATGGAGACATTCTCATTAATCCATGGACCCTACATGTCAACAGGGGACTGTTCAAGCTGGTGCAGGTTCTGTCATGGTATGGGGCGTGTGTATTTGGCGTGAAATGGGACCCCTAATACATCTAAATACGACTCTGACAGGTGACAGATACGTAGCATCCTGTCCGATCTCCTGCGCCCATTCATGTCCATTGTGCATTCCGACGGATAGGAACAATTNTGCATTCCGACGGATAGGGACAATTCCAGCAGGACAATGCAACACCCCACACGTCGAAAGTTGCTACCAAGTGGCTCCAGGAACACTCTTCTCACTTTAGACACTTCAATTGGCCACCTAAATCACCAGACATGAACATTGTTGATCATATATGGGATGCCTTGCAATGTGCTGTTCAGAAGAGATCTCCGCCGCCTCGCCCTTCTATGGATTTGTGGACTGCCCTGCATGATTCACGGTGTGAATTACCTCCTACACACCTTTAAAAATTAGTCGTGTCCATGCCACGTCGTCTTGTGGCACTTCTGCATGCTCGCGGGGGCCTTACACGACATTAGGGAGTTGTACCAGTTTGTTTGGCTCTTCAGTGTAATACAGGAAGGCATTACTTTAATAAGTCGTTCTATTACAGAGGAACGACTAGGCCTCGACAGCCACTAGCGCGCATTATATTTTGCTTACACAGAATTCTAAATCGCACAAGTCTTCCCTTTTGAACACCCAAACAAATTTCGTACTTTTTAAAATATTTTAGTATTCGATTGGTTGATATTCGCTATATTTAAAATTTTCTCCTTACTTGAAAACTATCTTTCAACACTATGTTTCTTACGTTAGCATTAAGTGAATGGAAAATTGCTTTAAATTAAATTGTATATTCCACACACAATGACGTGGAGTTTACTTGCAACCTAGACAATTTAGATTAATGCATAGTCCCTTAAGCTCTTAACTAGCATATCATTACAGCCAGAGTAAAGGAAAATTATTTCAAAATTACATATGCCTAATAAAAAATAATTTACGTGTCGAAACATGCACATTTTAACATTTACTATCTTGTATATATTTTATATATTATAATAATTCTGGTCATGTTTTCGTCTTTTGAATGGTGTTTATAAATTTCGTTTCAAATATTTACCTCCTCTCATACACCCTTCTTACACGTCCAGATACTTAAAAAAATTTCTCTTGGAACAAGCCAAAGTATCTGTAGGTATGTGTCCTGTGAAAATAAGTGAAGTGCTCTGTTGCAAGTGTGGGGTGTTCTATTTCTAAAAAAAAAAAAAATCGTTGACACATCGAGTCCCAGTAACATATTTGTGCGAGGCATGGACGAAAGTTTTGCGGACTGTCTATATCAAGTCCACGATCAATGTGACAAAAAGAACACTGCTTTGTAATGTCTTTTTCAAAGTAAACTGTGTACATCGAATAATCGGCGCTTATAAAAAGGCGATTTTTGCGTTCATTTGAATCCAGTCTTCGTAACCAGATAACAAAGTATTTCTCTTCTTTCGGTACAAGTAAGACAACAAGAATATGAATCACCAGTCCTTTTACACCTTATTTGGCTCTGTCTGCCTGCATGCTCCGTTCCATAATATACTGAATCAAGCAGCTGATTTAATATGTTACCATTATTTGAATCCAATATTTTATTTATTTACTTCACGGGTTGTATTTATTTATGGCGATTCGTTGAGAACAGAAAATTCTTACATAATAATACATTAGTTACAAGGGATTAACGTGTTTTTATCGTGAAAATCAATACGTTGGTCACAAATTTGGCATTTTAAGAGTACTTAAAGGCATTGCATAAAATGGTTACATTTTTTATTTTAATACATGTAATTGGCCAGAACCACATCCCTGAATTAATCAATGTCGATTTTTGTATAATATAATTATATAGTTCTTAACGCCACAATCAGTACAGTGTTTTCTGTCCCTGTGAAGGGAGAGGCTTCTTGTCTTTAAGAATCACTACTTGGCAGTAAGAGGCGCAAGGTGGTTGTGTAACACATCTGTCTCATCACACCGGATCGCATCGTCTTATATGGAAATTGCTGCGTAATGAAGATTACTGTTGGTCCATTGGCATGGTGCGGTTAAATTTTACTGTAAGCCTCTTTGTTTTGCAAAGTAAAATTAAATTTCCTTCTCATCCCAGTAACCATACGAAACAGCAGGTGTGTTTTCAGCTGGGCCATGCTACTAACGGTGTGTCCCCAGAGAACACATGTAGCCACTATGCAACTCTCTTCCACGCGCCACTTTAAATTGCGTGCAGAATTCTACACATGTCGAGACGTCTGTCGTAAACTTACAATCTTACACACATTATATATCAATAAACTTGTTTTATAAGACATAAAAACTAATCGTTTTTTGAAACCACTACAATTTTTTTCCGTTTATTGTATATTTTATCAATCTATATTATATATATTGCCATATAAAATTTTAAAATCTTATATATTATTCGTTACTGGGTAAGACGATACTTTAAATAATATATAACGAATATTAGTCCAAATGAATTTGTTGTGGTTTTTCTTAACCGGATACTTGCACATGTAAGTATGTTTAATTGATATATTTAAGTAATTACAAAACCTCAATGTTAGAAATTTACATTTGTAAAGTATGGAGGAAGGTTACCTTGTTCTCTGGCATTACTGGAGTGGTTAGTTATTAATGAGAAGAACGCGTCTGCATATTAACATTGGTCTATTTCACAAAAAAACATACGACAGGTCGAATAATAATAATCTAAATTACACTCATGAACAACTCATGGCAAAAGGATTTTAAAATTCCACTTATTATTCCTACTTTTGTTTTCAGATTTCTTCTTTAATTTGTGTAGGCATATATTTTGAGGCAGAAAGTTATTTTATACGTAATTTTTATAATTATTTCCCTTTAACTCTAGCCCTAATTGTGCTTGTTTTTGTAGGGTGTCTTAAAGATGACTTTTTAGCAGTANTAATTATTTCCCTTTAACTCTAGCCCTAATTGTGCTTGTTTTTGTAGGGTGTCTTAAAGATGACTTTTTAGCAGTAAAGCTACTGGAAATGGGTTCACCTCAGGGGAAAACCTAGAAACGTTGCCCTTCACACTTATCCAATACCTATATTAACACGATATATGAATGACCTTTATGAGAACATCTGAATATTAATAAAGACATAAATATATTTCGTTTTGTAAAAGTGATAGCACATAGTTAAGATTGCAATTGAAATTTTTTATTTTTTTATTTTATATTATCTTCATTGTGCTTTTAAACATTTGCATATTCACAATTTACAAGCAAAACATGAAAGAGTTTAAACATGAAAGAGATACCAACGAATTTGAACAGAGCTTCAAGAATAAATGTAAACTAGACTTTGCGTATTTCTCAATATATAACGAAGTTACCGTTTACTTGTGGCTTATTTTCCATTATATTACACATATTATGCGAAATATAATAATTAATATATGACAGTCAGGAAGTTTGTGTTTAACTTTTACATTTTACTTCTTATATACTCTAATAGAAAAGAAAATAGTGCAATAAATGTATTTTTTAAAGAAACATCGATACTGGGGAATGGAAATAACAATGTTTTACTAGCATAAAAAATTTTCCACAAACATTATCAATTGAAATATTATGAGTTTAACAGTTTGTAAAAAATTAAGCATCTGTGTCATCAAAATTGCGGTACACCATTAACATTTTTAATACTTGGCACTGTTCCATTGCCCCATATTTACTGTATGGTTTGTACTCTAGTTAATTTCGTTTTACGTTTAGACCAAAGAATGTTAGTAATTATAAAAAAATNTGTAAATTTAATTCGTAGACACAGTAGTTTTAACGCCATGTGGTAATTGTAAATTAATACTTGGCACTGTTCCATTTCCCCATATTTACTGTATTGTTTGTACTCTAGTTAATTTCGTTTTACGTTTAGACCAAAGAATGTTAGTAATTATAAAAAAATTTTAGGTTTATTCAATCGGAACTATAAAATGCTCTGGTGGGCAGAATTTGCTGCATTTACTCTTGAGGATAAACAGCCTGGATAACCTATTTAATCAATATAACAATGCAGCTGTGAAGAAATGAATGGCGTAAAAATTCCCTTGGCGGTCTTTATACCAAAGGCGATATTAATATGTGCTTAAATAGTTTTGGCCACTTTAAATAACTTTCAACCGGTTCCAACGAAACACATGAAAGTTTAAATATGCATATAATTTATTTTAATGAGTATCAATATGTGAGTAATAATATAATAGTTGAATTGTATTTCCTGTTTAACATTTGCAGGTTGGCGACCTACAAAGACTACTGGACAATAAGAATTCGGAAAACGAGCGTAACGTGGATAAGGTATGTTAAACATCTGGTCAACAGCGCCCGGGAGGCGGAAAAACTTATTTAAGTTAACGTTAAGTTTCATGTCTCCCGTAAAGTTAAGAGAATACATGTCCAGAAAATCGTGACTAACAATGTTTAAGGCGGAAAAGTCACCGACATCTCGGATAAAGGGAATTTTATCAGTTATATGCATTACAAGGTTTTTATTAGGCTTACTGATCAACAGGATATTGCGCAAAGCTTCGTACATTTTCTAAGTCGCTGTTACTTGGTTTCTGTAACATATGGGATTACAGGCAAAGAAAAATCACGACTACCTGGCAGTTATAGAAAAATTATCTCAATATTGGTAATAACGATAGAACAATACGCTAAACTATAAAGAAGCTATATGCTATGCCGCGCCATTAAGATCATTAATACAATTTAAGGTAAACCTACGGCAATATTAGTTAACTCCAAGCTAAATGGGACCTAGCCCGCTTAATTGTTACTCTTAATATATATATATATCCATAATATATTATTGAACGGGCGCAGTAATCTATATAGGTGGTACGTATAATACAAATGTAGTAATACAATCTGCTATACACTGAAACGAAATTTTTATTTTTACTTAGAAAATGTTTGTAATATTTAAATATGCTTGTTACAGCACAAGGATTTCTCTTGCATATCTACTCATATGAAAACTACAAAGGCTGTGTTTGTAATAGACGTCAAGAAATATTTGTACGGCGGACACTCAACAACGTATAACAATATACAGGTGTTTGTGTGAAAACTATGGGTGATGTACAGTGTTGTTGCGTGCAAAAAAACTGCATGTCGAATTTAAAAAACGCAAAACGTCTAAAAAAAACCTCAAATAATCATAATAAAACGACAATGTCATTAAATCGTGACCATATTACTCATTAATTGTTAAGGTTTCCTAGCTACACGGAACTTTTAAAATGAAATACAGTAAATTGTTGTGCTTCTTAAGGAAATATTGTTCATGGAGTTCATAAAAGGAAGTCGGAGAATAATTAATTAAGTACATAAAACTAATTANCAGTAAATTGTTGTGCTTCTTAAGGAAATATTGTTCATGGAGTTCATAAAAGGAAGTCGGAGAATAATTAATTAAGAAAAAATAATTAATAAAGGAGGAACATTACTGATTCAACTTGCAATAATTACAGAATGATGTAGTTGGTGGGACTAGGGATGGAGGTAGGTGTGATGCACAATCTGTTATGGGAGGACAAGGATATAAGGGGCTACGGGCTCGCTCTCTCACCCTAGTGTAGGACTCTTACCACCAATCGCCGCTCGGAGACGCCGTTCAGGGAGGACCGAAGCCAACTGACACCCCGGCCCTTAGCCGCCGNCTTACCACCAATCGCCGCTCGGAGACGCCGTTCAGGGAGGACCGAAGCCAACTGACACCCCGGCCCTTAGCCGCCGTCTCCACCACACTTCTCCTTCACACACACCTTCTCCGATATCCTTGATTCNGCCCTTAGCCGCCGTCTCCACCACACTTCTCCTTCACACACACCTTCTCCGATATCCTTGATTCCTATTGGCTCTACCTTGTACCCTGGGGTACCCTTGACGGCAATCTACAACTAGAAATTGCCGCAACCACACTGTGTCAGCCAAACTTAGATATTGTACATAATTCTGCAGGTGCCTGCATTCTCGGTAGTTGCATTACTGTCGCCGTAGTTTGTAAACATTGTTTTAGTAATAGTAGTTGGCCGCATTCCTACCTTACCCAGCCTCGCTTCTTGTGNGTAGTTTGTAAACATTGTTTTAGTAATAGTAGTTGGCCGCATTCCTACCTTACCCAGCCTCGCTTCTTGTGTAGTAATTGTAACAAAAATTTTTTTTTCTTAATCAAATTACTTCCTTATTTGAAGAAGTAGGTATAAATAGAGACGCATAACTGCGATAGAAACGCATTACAAGACCAATTGTACAACATGTATGAACCAGGTATAATTGATTTATAAATAAAAACTACAGATTTAAGTTCTGTGGGTATTGTGGTTAATGTTGTGCAATAGTTAGGCTATGGGTGTGTGTTCTATTCATCGTGCTGGCAATAATTAATTTACATTTCATAAATTATATTTAGAAATGTTTTTTTTTATCATTTGCGGTTATTTATTTTTACATTTATTTTCTACAAGAAAACGAATAAAATTATAAACAGTTCTCAATTATGTAAGATATATGTAATACAAGGCTATCATTTGTAAAATTACAACTATAGGTTTTACAGATTTTGCAACTAAACTGTTTGTAGTTTTACAAAGGAAATTCCTGGTAACTGGGTTTCCAAGGATGTCTCTTATTAAACTACAACTTTTGTTTTTTATTGTAACGTTTGACACCAGTTATTTTGATTTTATTATCTTAATTTCTGTTTGAGAATTCTGTAACTCTGAAAGTTAAGGTGTGCAGTATCATATAATTTTTACGGCTCCATCTACGTGATTTAACACTCTGTTCCACAGGAGTACAAAATTCTATCAGTGTATATATTTGTTTCAGTTTAAACATTTTCCATATGTATACATAACGTATATTATATATTTATATGTAAATATGGAAATCTCTTTTTCCACTCATATCGTAATTTTTATAATTTTTAATAAAAATGTAGACAGTCTTTTTTACAAATTACTGACAATCGTCTACTGAACTAAATTTGTGTAACATAATTCCTGACCATACGTTACCTGAGACCCAAATTCAGATCGTTTGTTATTTAAAACACCNCTGTTCCACAGGAGTACAAAATTCTATCAGTGTATATATTTGTTTCAGTTTAAACATTTTCCATATGTATACATATAGTATATTATATATTTATATGTAAATATGGAAATCTCTTTTTCCACTCATATCGATAAAAAATATTAAAAATAATTTTTACATCTGTCAGAAAAAATGTTTAAACTGACAATCGTCTACTAAACTAAATTTGTGTAACATAATTCCTGACCATACGTTACCTGAGACCCAAATTCAGATCCTTTGTTATTTAAAACACTAAATATTTTACCAAATGATTAAGTCTTAGCTATATATACATTGAATTTCATATATATTTTATTTAAAGGATTCAGCAATAAAATTCATGTTATTAAATGTATTTACTAGATTTCTGTTCATCTGTAAAATAACAAGGTAATAATATATATCAATTTAAAAAGTTTATTTTAGAAATAGTTTATTCATTTGTGTTGTTTTGTGTTGTATATTTTTGTAGTTGGATGATCTGCAAGTGAAATTTGAGGGAAAATCCAGAGATAGTGAACAGAATTTGGAAAAGGTACTTTTATTATTAGTATCAAAAATATAACTATGATATNCCTATATTTTTGCAGTTGGATGATCTGCAAGTGAAATTTGAGGGAAAATCCAGAGATAGTGAACATAATTTGGAAAAGGTACATTTATTATTAGTATCAAAAATATAACTATGATATGCTATTTAAGTTTATTTTAAGTTAACATTATCTTTAATATATCAAGCGCAATTTTTTATTCATAGAGAATTACATAACATTGAATATGTATTTATGATTTCCTTCGTTTTTACAATGATTAAGTATATGCTATATTATTCTATCTGCACTATTAAAACTCTGCAAGGCAACATATAACAACCATGTTTGATAAAGTCAGATTCTAAACATAAAAGTCACACAAGATAGTTCCACGGTTGCAGTAATGCATAAAAGAGAATTGTAATTAAATNTCAGATTCTAAACATAAAAGTCACACAAGATAGTTCCACGGTTGCAGTAATGCATAAAAGAGAATTGTAATTAAATTTTGTATTAACAGCTGAAATACGCAATTAGCTATCATCTTTAGCGAACACAGGTTACCTTTATTAAAAATATTTTTGCGTTTCCTTAGACTGACGTCACCGCAATAGCAGACAGAAGAATGACGGTTTTCTTACTCAAGGAGAGTAATGCTGGTAGCCAAAAACCTTTGTTTATATACTCGTACGCAATAATGTTACTTAGAAGTTTCCAATCGTCCAGAAAAAATGATTCAGACAGCATATATTTTTTTATAAAGATATGTCAAAACCACAACTTCAGTTCTTTTAGGACTCGTAAAAAAACAAATATAAATAGTTTGCCGTAGTNATAAAGATATGTCAAAACCACAACTTCAGTTCTTTTAGGACTCGTAAAAAAACAAATATAAATAGTTTGCCGTAGTGAAATAATTCTCATTTAAATAACTTACGATGTGAAAATTTTNTCGTAAAAAAACAAATATAAATAGTTTGCCGTAGTGAAATAATTCTCATTTAAATAACTTACGATGTGAAAATTTAAATTATCTTACTAATCACTCTTAGGAATATTTTTGCAAATTTTGAAATATTGTTCAAAATAAGGAAAGTTTAGAATATTTTTTTTATCTTTAGCTTTCTATGCGTTTTTGTAAAATTGATTTTGCTAAGAGTATATTAAAATGAATTAATAAATGCGTCTATATCAATCACTCTTGTTATGTTTTGTGTATATGTTTACGTTTGTTTCATCTGTGAGTCTCAAAATCACACACTTCGTAATTGTTACATGGAATGGTGCAAAAACTACGGAATGTAATATTTGTAATTCCAGGAACTAGTACCTATATGTTATAACCACGAATATAAAATAATGATTATTTGGTGAGCACCAGCTATAAAGTGTAAATATCAGAAAACTTTCGTGAAGCAACAAAACTGTGAATAGTGTTTTATATAACCGCGGTTGGTAATATTATACCCCTTATTTCTGGAAGTGGGTGTTTGCCACAAAACTTTCCATCAAACGTCATTATCAATTCGTTCTACGCAATTTTTAAAGAAATCCTGTTAGTGAGCACGTCTGAAATTACAAAAACGACGTCTTGCCGGAACATATTCAGGTGAACCATTGGTGAGATATTTCATGTTGAACATTCAAAACAGAAAATATGTTTAATACCAGGTAGGCATAGCACTATACAGAGTAAGGTAATTTAAATGATGATTTTTCAGGAGCACACAGCTTCCTTAATGATCGTTAGACGAGAAAAAGTGGTACTTTCATTATAGTCTTATATTTTCCTCGGAAACACACTGCCGGAGTTTGTACCAATGTTTTAGAAACACGTTGTATGTGCTGGTTTCAAAATGTGTAGTGTGTCGATTGGTCGCTGGCTTCAGGTCTTTGGAGGAATGGACGGTCCTTAGCAGAAGAAGATTCTTTTGTTATTCATTAGTGGGAAATGTAATACACTAATGATCCCTACCCAATTTGGGGAGAATAATAAATAATAAAATTATTATTCGCTTAGAGCAACACTATTCCATATTATGTTTTCAGAACTATTTTTTTTACTTTGATCATTTCCATTGATTTATGATGTAAAGCTATAAATTATCAATTTAAACTTCTTTTATTTAGTCATCTATATGTATATATAATACAACACATCCACGTTTATAAATATTCCAACCTTTTTCGAACACTTTCTAATCTTCTTTATAAGTCGAAGGAAAATTATGAATTTTTTGTGGTTTTAGAACTGAAGCTCGTTTCAATTCACCATGCTTCTCCATAGAGAATAGCAAAAAAAAATGCAATACTGCTGCGTGTGAACACGTCTCAGAGTCAGAAATTCACGGACATACATCACTAAAAATATTTCAAAACCTGGTTCGGTAATCAAACTGCGAAACTCATATCTCACTTTAGTGTCACTGTTCATCTTCTACAACTTGTGGTTAGTTATTGTTGAGTTTTGCAGGCACCATTTACTTAGTGTTAAATTTAGTCCTGCGTGTAATACCCCAAACTAGCATCGCTTCGATTGTGATTAGCAGGGGCATTGAAGAGGGTGCATATCAACCAAAAATAGCCTCCCATGAACCCTGATATGTATCGACTCGGGAAATAATCGTTAAAGTACTACTGCTGTCAATACCAATCTCAATGGAAAAACAGCACTTTGAATAATTACGGAAAAATCTAATATGAAAACATTTTTGTCGAATATAACAGAGATAACGATCAGATATTGAATACATAATTTTAAATATCCATCAAATCTGTTTTAAACCATGGCGATTACGTTCAGGCACATCCTTGTGTTTGTTAATATTGCATATTCCCCTAGGGTGAAATCGATCTCATTCTTACACAACTATAAGTTCTCAACATCGCACCTCAGTCCTTCACTAGAAATAAAGTAATTTTTATTCAATTAAAATGACAGCAGCAATAAATGAAAGCTCTACTCCTGATGCATAAATATTAACCAACTTTTCTATGAACACTCACGATAATCACCATCCCAGATAATTGTGAAATGTGGCGATGGGGATCAGGCACCCTTTCTATAATGATTGTTTGGCACCGAATCATGACCGGACACGCTCAACATTTCACACCAATCTCATGACAACAGTTGCACAGATACTAGAGTGCATGCCTCCCATCAAAGGGGATCTAGGTTCATTTCCCGGCAGGGGTCGCACCTGTATTTTCGCTCATGTGGGAAACGTGATTGATGCCGTTGCCAACAGTAACACCCACGATAGACTCTGGCAATGTCCGTCAGATTTTCTCAGGACACATCATTTTCTTCACCGACCTCAACGTCCTCACTCATTATAGCTGCTAAGCTCCCTCTCAACTCAAAACACATTGGGTCCCCTGAAAAAAATGTAATTGTGGGGGAGGGCGGGCCGCCCACCAAGATGTTTATGTGCTTTAAGATAATAGCTAAATTCCAATGTTTATCAAATCAGATCACTGACGAAGAGTAACAGACGTGTAAAAAATTTCATTTTCTCTATTCAGCTGTCGGAAACCCCGCTTTCTACTGGAAGATATCAATGTTCTAGGAACTTGTCAGTATGGAATCAGTCAGCTCATCACTCAGAATGGAGAAGCGGTCTTACATAAGAAGATATTTGCCCATTTAATACAGAAAGAATGTACAGATGTATTAGGTATATATTTAAAAATGTGGTGGCACTCTGAAAAACCCACAAACTCTCTTAACACCAGAAAGGGCCCGGGGAAAATATAATACCATCAGATAACGTCACCTATGTACTAGCATATATTTATTTTAATGTCTAATATGCTTAAGACATATATTTTTATATTACCATGGAATAAGCAGATATATTTTAGTACCTTATAATATTCAGATATTCTTATGTTACCATACAGTATGAATAGAGGAACATAAAATGTGTACTAGCGACGTTATATGCTTGTATTATACTTTCCACGGGGTCTTACTGTTGTGAATAGTGTATAAGGTTTTCTCAAGGTATTCACACATTTTTTTAAAAATGTATATATTACATCTGTATATTCTCTCTGTATTAAACGGACTTATATCTTCCTATGGACGACCGCTCCTCCATTCTGAGTGTTGAGCTGACTTATTCCCAGGCGACAAATTCCTAGAACCTCAATATCTTTCACTAGAAAACTTGTAGATTGAACTATGTTTCCAACAGCTGACTTAAAAAAATTAAAGTATTTTCACACGTTAGTTACTCTTCGTTAGTGATCTGCGTTGATTAACATTGGTACTGAGCGATTTTCTTAAGGCACGAAAATATCGTGGTGGGCGCCCACCCACCCGCACCAGTATATTTATGTCCAGCGAAACAGCGAGTATTAAGTTAAGATAGCTTAGCAGCTTTAATAATTGAGGTCGTTTACGTCGATGAAGAAGGTGAAGTGTCCCGAGAAAATCTGACGGACAACGCCAAGTCCATCGCCTGTGATATCGTTGGCAACGGCATAAATCACGTTTCCCACATGCGCGATAATACAGGTGCGACCCCTGCCGGGAAATGAACCTAGATCGCCTTGATGGGTGGCGTGCGCTCTGGTAGCTGTGCAACTACTGTCGAGAGGATGGTGTCAAGTATTGAGCGTGTCCGGTCCTGTGTCGGTGACAAACAATCATTATAGGAAGGATGCCTGATATCCTCCTCCACATTTCGTGGTTCTCGGGAATAGTGGTTATCGCAGTTTTAAAAAAAACTTGTAAATATTGAAGCGTCGGGAATAGGGCATGCATTTATTGCTACCGTCATTTTGATGAAGTGAAGTATTACTTTGTCTCTGGTGAAGGACTGAGTTGCAATGTTGAGAGCATTTACTTGCGTAGTCATGGGCTTGTTTTCATATAAGGGCGCAAGGCATAATTAACCAACATGATGATGTGCCTCACGTTATATACATGTTTCAAACCGAGTTGATGCTTATTTACAATCATATATTCATGATCTGATCTTGATCTTCGCAATACTCGGCAGGAACGTTTTCATATTAGATTTCTTCGTAAATATTGAAAATTAGGTTTATCCATCGTCGTTGGTATTTATGTCTGTATAATTTTAACGGTGAGTCAATACATATCAAGTTTAATGTGATAATATTTTTGCATGACATGCTCCCTCGTAAATACCTCTGCTAATCACAATTGAAGCAACGCTGCGCGCTGTGTGTTGTGAATACTGCGCAAAAACCAACAGGTTATCGGAGTGATTTATCCTGAATTTCTTCAGAGTATATGAGATTTCGTTCCAGCTAGGAGAGTTGCGTAAAAGGGAAAGGGCCTGCATACGATAATAAAGACAATTTTGACGGTGAATCTGTAGCGATTTTTTTTTATTTCTTCACACATCTCGCCTCCGGCTATGCTAAAACAGTGACATGAAGACAAGAACACCCACTACAAAATTTATTGAATACCCCAATGAACTTGTTGATGGGTTCAGATATTTGATTGCCTTGCACAGTAAAGATATATCTTTAATCATCGGTGAACTTAAAGAAAGGGGCTGCATCGAATGAAGTCATTGTGTAGTGTCCATCATCAGCAAACATCAGAGAAATGCAAAGAATGAATGCATGAAAAAGTAGGATTATAAATGTGTGTGCTCCTATTTGTGCAATTATAAAATACTGAACCATATCTTCTGCAATACTGAAACATTATATTTCAGTGCTGTATAAAATCGAATGCATGGGTCTGCTTTAAAGAAAAATTGAACGAGAAAGTGTGTCACTGGAAATATACTTCAATGTGAATTACTATGTATTTCTTGTCGGGCAGTTTAAATGGGCTGAGTTTTTTTTTTAAACCATCGAACTAAGGAAGGAATGTTTATGAGGAATGAAATAGCGAAAACCTGGAAGCTACCCTGCCAGGATTCGAAACTGTCTAGTTTTGTAAGGGGGAAGAGGGCAGGGGAAAAAGGGGCTGGTGTTTAGGTGGACCTCCTGTTAGATAATGTGTTTACAAAGGAAAGGATGCTGTACGCGTACTCGTGATTGGAAACGAGAGCTCTAGCCACTACAGTCCCCCTCTTATGTGAAACAGTGGAAGAGGTCATCGTTGCAATTTGGACCTGGGATGCCGTCTTCGATGTGTAGGCTGAACTGATGTGTCCAGATCTTCATAATTACGCAGATTGAAGTTGGGCTTATGACCTGAGTAATCTCTCCTGCAGCCAGAAATTGTTTTTAATTTTTTATGGGTAATAATTCTTATTTTCGTAAACGTGAGTATTTTAAATTTAATTTTTGTGAATCTATTTCTTATGTACTTGCATTATACAAGATTTTGTTTATTTTTTATTTTGGCGTCAGCAGTTTCTGATAGAGCGCAAGTACGCTAGCAAACATAAGAACTATTTCTGTGCATGATTAAGGAGCGTAAAGATTGTCAAAAAAGTGAACACCGATAATGGGTGATTTAGCTCTGGCTTCTGGCGTTTCAAAAACGTATCTTTAGTATGTCTAAGAGAAACACTGGCATGCGTGAGATGAGACATTACCAACGTGTGTTTGTATCTCTGCTGATACACAATAAACCGGCGACTATTTTAGTATCGGTATTTAGCTCTGATATTATGACGCGCGCTCTGTAACTTTAAGAAAAATTACATTAAAGGATAAAACGTATTATTTTTTTTTTATTGTCAGGGTTTTGGTTTTCGAACATAGACGTTTCCTCTGATGGTTCAAGATTAATACAACTTAAAAACTTTTAATATTTAGGTTATTTCCCACCTCGGTATTCGATTCATGTAAGGAACATGAAGTGTATTATCGTAAGTTTGTTACCTGGCAATTTTTTTCCCTTATTTATGTAATGAGTGGCCTGTTTTCTGCTGCCTTAATTTTTTTTCATGCGCATGTGTGTAACTATATTAATACATGTAATCAATGCAAAAATTTCGAAGTATTTCCCTTCGCAACAAGTGTTAAATATTTTATTCATGAAAGGATGTTTACACTCGTATTTGCAGATGTGAGCGAGTTGAATATTGTGTTAGATTTGCTTCTTTAACCAAACTCTTAAATATATGTGTAATTATAGATCTTTGAGAATAATTTATGGGTTATTACGATCATGCGTCATTCATGGGTCATTTGTGGGTCATTTTGTGTGAAATATGTGTCTTTATGGCTCATTTATTGGTTATTTATGAGTGATTATGGGTCATAATTATGTTTCGTCGTTATAGTAGCCTTAGTTTCACCTGTGCTAGATAGGCCCAACTCCATCTGTACTTGTAACAAATCATGGTTTTTACTGATGGTCAAAACAAAACACTGTCTATCATTACACTGCACATTACATTGATTTACACGCTGTCATATTATCGTTCCTTTATTGGCACACCAGTAGATAAATGTTCGGATATATTATGCTCGTTTTCATAATGGCGGCAAAGGTTTGTGTTCGTGCGTGTCTTTACTGGCAATAATGAATTGCAGAAATTGATGCCCAGAACACTCTGACTTGATCTGAGTAAATTTTTGAATATATTAAATAAAACATCCCAACACGCTGCAACCTTCATACGAAGGACACAGACACACGTCTACTAACAGTACAACTCCTCAGTTAATGTGCTTTAAGTTGTATTGTACAATAAATTTACACCGATGAAGCCCTTCTTTCCAATCTGGGCACAGGGCGCTTGCTGCCCTAGTACCAATGATCTTGTCAAAAACACTTTTCTCACTCAAATTCGTGTTTTGTGAGTACTTTAGGAAAACGAAGATATGGCAATAAAATGGGATACCTGCACATTCATGGTTATAGTTTATGTGCAGAAAGTTAACATGCACAGTTATATTAAAGCAAGCGATATTTAAAAGTCTATACTTACAACATATATTCTGCTATTAGGAAACTCTTCGTGTGGGGAATGCAGTCGGTATGCAAGTACTCGAAGATTCGTTTCTGACAACTTTATGTATAAAAATGTACAGGTTGCAAAAATGTACATGTAACATAAATAACTGTTTACCCGCCTGTGCAGAAGGTAGACGAGTTTATTTTAATGCACATCATGAGGTTTTCTCTGTCCTAGTAAATTATGAAGGAAGTAAGTTGCTGTGCTTTGCCAGAAAGACAACTCTGAAGGAAAATTATAGTCTAAATACTAAGCCAAGCAGCAAAAATTAGTGCACATGTACTTAGGAACACACAATTAAAATTATTCGAAAATTTACCAGACCAGAGTATCCGTTTAGTGAGAAAGAGAGAACAGTAATTTTTTCACTTGGTAATTCATTGCAGAGTTCCTACATTTGCTCAGGAAATATTGAAATACGTAGGTAAGATCCCAACTTTGTATAATAGCTAAACTTCCTTTATTTGCAAAATGATGTGTGGTATTATTTCCGTGCAGTGTATAGGTTAAAAACTTCCATTACATTTAGGAAGTTTATCAGAAAAATTTTATGCTGAAAGTTATGTACTTCTGTGTATTACGATAGTTTTGCAGAATTGGATTTGGAATAGCCTGCGGAATAATTAGAAAATAAATTTTTTTTAAAGAAGTTAATCAAAAAATTCACACGAATACAAAATAGTAAATAAATAAGAAATACAGAGTTAACATTTATTCAGAATTAATTACATTATCTGAATGCCAGTAAAGTTATAAAAGTCAAGCAGTGCTTGTCATTAAGGGCTGCAGCTGTGTTTGCAAGAGTAATTGCTTTGGCCGGGAGAACTTTGTGGTGAATATTAAAATCTGCATTTTTTATGTTTTACTAATCATTACGTTAAAATTATATCAATTGATCTGCTCTATATTCATTCAAACATAATTTAAGGCGAATAACGTTTTTAATATGACTTTGCTGTTCAATATCAATATTCGTAATTTATATAAATTATCTGGCTGCAAGTTATTCACAAAAATTTCAGGAAAAAACATATACGCAACTAAACAGTCGAAAGTGAATCTTGAGGGCGGTACACATATTTGAAGTATAACCTGAAACACCAGTTTATAACAAATATTACATAAACATTTAAGATGGGAAATTGAGTGTCTGGATTACTTATTGCGGAACAAATATCTTTACACACCACAATACATTGCTCTCGCTGACATAAAATAATATCGCAGAAATAATCATGGTTACTATCATCATTTCAACAATATCTCCATGAAGCTGCAGCATACCAGGGTTTTCAAAGATAGAGTATCAACCCACATGTCGCAATTACTTTTACACATTATCCAGACACTCAGTGTTCCACCAGTATAAGTAATACACTCGTGTTTCAGATCGAACTTCAAAGATAAGTAACGTCCTTAGGATTCACTTTAGACCACGTGTCGTAAATGTGTTTACACTTTTTTTTTTTACTGACTTGCAGCCGAAGTTTATTAATCTAATTTAAAAACACCCTGTAGATGGAATACTTGGTTAAAGTTTTTGTTTATTACTTTTACTAAGTTTTGTGTTCCTAGATAATAAAACAAATTAAAATTAAATTTCTTCACTGCTTTTGTAATATTGCAAGCAATGCTTTTCTCCTTGTACGCTCGCTTAAAATTCCGCATGCTCCTGAATATATTTGGTAAATTCACTGTGTTTTGCTAGCACATTAATTGCGCGGTTTACCTACACCTGTTACTTTCATCTCAGCAAATTGCCTTGTACTATATGGCACGTCACAATATCTACATAAAATAAGAATCTAAATGGTAAACACACTATTGTATTGGGATATAATAAAGGAAGATATTACATAAAGGAGTCGTGCTATTACAAAGTAACGACTAGGCCTCGACAGCCACTAGCGCGCACTCTATTTGGCTTACACAGAATTTTAAATCGCATAAGTTTTCCCTTTTGAACACCCAAACAGATTTCTTTTTTTTATATATTTTTAATACTCGATATGTTGATATTCGTNAGTCGTGCTATTACAAAGTAACGACTAGGCCTCGACAGCCACTAGCGCGCACTCTATTTGGCTTACACAGAATTTTTAATCGCATAAGTTTTCCCTTTTGAACACCCAAACAGATTTCTTTTTTTTATATATTTTTAATACTCGATATGTTGATATTCGTTATCTTTATTTTTCTCCATTCTTAAAACTATCTTACAACACTATATTACTCACATTTGCATTAAGTGACTTGTATATAACCATTAACGATATCGTATATTCCACATATAATAAAGTGGAATTTACTTGTAAACTGAACAATGTTAATTAATTCTAAATCTCTTAAGCTCTTAACTAGTATCGCAGTATAGCCAGAGTAAAAACAAATTATTCCAAAATTATACATTCCTAATTAATAAAATGTTTATATTTTGAAACATGCACATTTAAACATTGACTATAATGGTTATATTTTATATATTATAAAAATTCTGTAAGTGTTTTCGTCTTTAGAAGAGTGTTTATAAATTTCGTATCAAATATTTACCTGCTCTCTCACACCCGTCTAACAAATCCAAATTTTTCAAAATTTCATCCTGAATATAGCCAAGGTATCTGCANAATGTTTATATTTTGAAACATGCACATTTAAACATTGACTATAATGGTTATATTTTATATATTATAAAAATTCTGTGAGTGTTTTCGTCTTTAGAAGAGTGTTTATAAATTTTGTATCAAATATTTACCTGCTCTCTCACACCCGTCTAACAAATCCAAATTTTTCAAAATTTCATCCTGAATATAGCCAAGGTATCTGCAGGTATGTGTGTCCTGTGTGGATAATTGAAGTTCTGTTTTGCAAGTGTGTGTTGGTAAAGTTCTAAAATTAAAAAACAGGCGTTGACACATCGAGTCCCAGTAACATATTTGTGCGAGACATAGGTGAAAGACTTGCGGGCTGTCTACAACAAGTCCACGATCTATCCAACAAACGAGAACACCACTTTTTAATGTCTATCTCCACGTATTTTGTGTAGATTGTACTTGAGAATTAGAAACATTTTACAATGTGGTTCCAGGAATCGGCGCTTATAAAAGGTGATTCTTGTGTTGATTTGAACCAAGTCTGCGTAACTAGATTTCAAAGTTTTTCTCTTCTATCGGTACTAGTAAGTCAACAAGAATATGAAACACCAGCCCATCTACACCCTATTTGGCTCTCTCTCTCTCCCTCTCTCTATCAGCATACTCAGTTCCACGATATACTGAAGTAAGCAGCCGACTTAATATATTAGCATTATTTGAATATTGGATTTTTTAAATTTACTACAAGGGTTTACTTTATTAATGGCGATTTTCTGAGTACAGTAAATGTATACATAATAATACATCAGTAACAAGGGACTAAAGGTGTTCGTATCGCAAAAATCAAAATGTTGGTAGCAGAGTTGACGTTTTAAAAATACTTGAAAGCATGGCATATAATTGATAAATATTTCATTTAAATGCATTTCATTAGCCAGAACAAGATCACTCAATTAATTAATGTAGATTTTTGTGTAATATGATTATATAAATCTTAACACCACAAACAGTACAGCGTTTTCTGTCCCTGTGAAGGGAGGGGCTTCTTGTCTTTAAGAATCACTACTTGGCAGTTAGAGGCGCAAGGTGGTTGTGTAACNTGGCATATAATTGATAAATATTTCATTTAAATGCATTTCATTAGCCAGAACAAGATCACTCAATTAATTAATGTAAATTTTTGTGTAATATGATTATATAAATCTTAACACCACAAACAGTACAGCGTTTTCCGTCCCTGTGAAGGGAGGGGCTTCTTGTCTTTAAGAATCACTACTTGGCAGTTAGAGGCGCAAGGTGGTTGTGTAACNGTCCCTGTGAAGGGAGGGGCTTCTTGTCTTTAAGAATCACTACTTGGCAGTTAGAGGCGCAAGGTGGTTGTGTAACATATCTGTCTCAATCACAACGGATCGCATCGTAAATGTACCATTAACGACGGGGATGAAAATTACTGTTGGTCCATTGGCATAACTACTGTGCCATTTTACTGTAGGCTTCTTTTTTGCGCAAAGTAAGTTTCAATTCCTTCTCATCCCTGTAACCATACAAAACAGCAGGTGTGTTTTCAGCTGTGCCATGCTACTAACGGTGTGTCCACAGAGAACACATGTAGCCACTGTGTAACTCTCTTCCACACGCCACTTTAAATTGCGTGCTGAATTCTACACATGTCGAGACGTCTCTCATGAACTAACAATCTTACAGAAATTATAAATGAATGAACATATATCACAATACATAAAAATTAACAAATTGGTGAAACCACTACAATTGTTTCCGTTTGTTGTATATTTTATCAATCTTTCATTTATTGCCAAATAACTTTTAAAATATATTATATAAATTTCACTTATGTGCAAGCAAATACTTAAAATTATAAATAACTTAAATATGTCCAAATTAATGAGATGAAGTTTTTCATAACTGGTTTTTCATAACCAGTATTTACAAATCGTCAATGTCAGAAATTTACATTTGTAAAGTGTGGAGGAATGTAATCTTGTTCTCTGAGATTACTAGAGTTGTTAATTTGTCATGAGAAGGATGCGGCTGCATATTAACAAACGTCTATTTCACAAAAAAACATACGACTGGTCCAACCATAATAAACTACATTACACTCATGAACAACTCATGGCAAAAGGATTTTAAAATTCCACTTTTTATTACAACATTTGTTATTAGATTTCTTCTGACATTTTTGTGTAAGTATATATTTTGAGGCAAAAAGTTATTTAATACGTAGTTTTAAAAATGATTTCCCTTTTCCTAAAACCCTAGATGTGCTTGTCATTTTTAAGTGATGTCAATTTAACTTTTGGAGCACAAAATCCACTGGAAATGGCTTCATCTGATGGGAAAACGTAGAAACGTTGACCTTCACACTTTTTCAATTCTTATATTTCTTACGATATATGATTAACCTTTTGGAGTGCATCTGAAATTTAATTAAGACGTAAATACATTTAGTTTTGTAAAACTAAGTTATATTGTTACATAGTTATATTGCAATAGAACATTTTTGTAATTGAATTTCAATTATAATATCTTCATAGTGCTTTTAAAAATTGGCAGTTTCACGACCAACAAGATAAACACGAAAGAGATACCAACGAATTTGACAAAAGCTTCAAGAATATATGTTAACTAAACTTTGCGTGTTCCTCAAACTATAACGCGTTGACCGTTTACTTATGACGTATTTTCCATTATATTATATATACTGCGTAATATAATAATTAATATGTGACTGTCAGGCAGTTTCTCTTTAAGTTTTTCTTTTTACTTTTTATATACTGAAATAGAAAAGAAAGCAATGCAATAAATGCATTTTATAAAGCAACTTTGATAGTGGGACTTGAAAATTATAATGTTTTTACTAGCACAACAAATTTTCCACAAAAAAATTAATACATTTTTAAGAGTTTAACAGTTTGTAAATATAATTCATAAGCACAATAGTTTTAAACGCCATGCGTTAAACGTAAATTAAAGCTTGGCAGTGTTCCATTCCCCCATATTTACTGTATGGTTCGTACTCTATTAGTTTCAAAGATTATATCTTGTTACGTTCAGACCAAATGAAGGTTTGTTATTATTAATAACGTTAGGTTAATTCAACTGGAAATATATTATGTTATTGTGGGCAGTATGTGTTGCATTTACTCTCGAGGATAAGCAGACTGGCTAAACTATTTGATCAAGACAACTGTGCAGCTGTGAAGAATTAAAAAGCGTTAATATTCCCTCGGAGATCTCTGTAGCAAAGGTGATACTAATATGTGCAAATATAGATTTGGCCACAATAAATCGCTTCCAAACAGGTTCCAACGAAGCACATGAAAGTTTTAATACGCATACAATTCTCTTTAATCAATAGCAATATGCAAGTTATAACATAATAGTTAAGTAGTACTTCTTGTTAAACATTTGCAGGTTGGCGACCTACAAAGACTACTGGACTATAAAACTTCGGAAAACGAGCGTAACGTGCATAAGGTATGTTAAACATCTGGTCAACAACGCCCGAAAGGCGGAAAAACTATTTTTTTTATTAATTTAAGTATCATGTCTCCCGAAAAGTTAAGAGAATGCCTGTCCTGAAAATCGTGACTAACATAATTTAAGGCAGAAATGTCCCCGACTGCTCGGATAAAGGGAATTTTCTCAGCTATCTGCATTACAACATTTTTATTATGCTTACTGATCAACAGGATATTGCGCACGGCTTCGTACATTTTCTAAAGTCGCTATTAATTGGTTTCCGTAACATATGGGATCGCAGGTAAACAAATGTCACGTCTTCCTGGAAGTTATAAATTAAGAAACTCAATATCAGTAATATAGATGTAAGAGTACGATAACCTTTAAAGAAGAAATATATTGTACCGTGCTGAAAAAACCCTTAAACTAATTTAAAGTAAACATACAGCAAAAACTGGTAAATCCAAAATGGCGAAGGCCTATCCTTTTAATTGGTACTCTTAATATGTTTATATCCTAAATTTTTTTCAACCGCCGCAGTGGTCTAGAGAGGTAGTGTAAAAAATACCAATTTTATGATAAAATCTTTTATCCACTGTAAATAATTTTTGAATTTTTTACATTTAAATCGTTCTTAATTTTTACAAATGCTTGTAACATAACAAGGGTTTATCTTGTATAACTGCTCGTTTGTAAAACTACAAGGGCTGGGTTTGTAATAGACGGCAAGAATAGTTTGTAGAATATTGACCGTATGAAAGAGCTTCAGCCTTACGGCGGACTCTCAACACAGTAAAACCATATACAGATGTTTGTGTGAAAACTATGGGTGTTGTAATGTAAAGTTTCGTGTAAAAATAAATATATACTCTAAATTCAAATAACGTTAAATGCCCAAATTATTCAAACAATGATAATAAAATGAAAATTTCAATCAATCGTGACCATATTACTTATTAATTCTTAATGTTTCCTGGCTACATGGAACTCTTAATATGAAATACAGTAAATTGTTATACTTCTATAAGGATATATAGTTCATGCAGTTCATGAAAGGAAGTCAGAGAATAATTAATTAAGTACATAAAACTAATTAAGGAGGAACATTACTGATTCAACTTGCAATAATTACAGCGTGATGTAGTAAGTGGGACTAGGGATGGAGGTAGGTGTAAAGGACAATCGGTTATGGGAGGACAAGGATTTAAGGGGCTCCGGGCTCGCTCTCTCACCCTAGTGTAAGACAGAATGGTGGTTAGCGGCGAGCCTCTGCGGCAAGTGGGAGGACCGACGCCGACTGACACCCCGGCCCTTAGCCGTCGTCTGCACCACACTTCTCCTTCACACTTACCTTCTCCGATCTCCGTGATTCCTATTGGCTCTCCCTTGTATCCTGGGCATGGGAACTGGCGTTAGATGTTGATGAAATTGCCGCAACCCCACTGTGTCAGCCAGACCAAGATATTCTACGTATTTCTACAGATTCCTGTATTCTTAGTTGTTTCATTACAGTCGCCGTAGTTTGTGAACAGTCATTTATAATAGTAGTTGGCCGTATTCCTACCTTACCCGGCTTCTCTCCATGTATAGTAATCGTAACCAATATATTCTTCTTAATTAAATAATTTCCTTATTTGAAGGAGTAGGTCTAAATAGAGTTACATAACTGCTACAGAAATGGTAATCTTCTGGTTAACATTTTGTACAACTTGCTGGTACATTGAATATATTTAAATAAAATCTATAGAAGCAAGTTATTTTGGTCTTATGGTAAAGGTTGTTGATTATTTAGACAAGGGGTGTGGGTTCTAGTCACTGTGCTGGCAAAGTTTTTTTTTATAAATTCTATTTTGAATGGTTTTTTTAATTATTGGCGGTTAATAATTTACCACATTTATTTCTACAAGAAAACAATAAAATTATGTTCAGTACGCAATAATGTATGTTATATGAAATGCAAGGCTAGAATTTGTAATATTACATATATATTTTGCAAATTTTACAAGAAAACAGTTTGTTTGATTTTTTAAAAAGGAATTTCCTGGTAACTGGGTTTCCAAGGATTTTCCTTGTAAAACTAAAAATAAATTTTTTGAGTGTTACATTTGACACTCGTTATTTGTAATTTATTTCCTTAATTTCCGTTTGAATCATCTGTAACTGTGTAAGTTAATGTGTGCAGTATCATTTAATTTCTACGGCTACGTTTAAGTTCTTAAAATTTCAATCCACAAGGGTACATAATTCTAATTGTGCATATTATATTTTTGTTGCCTTTTAAATTTGATGTACGTCTATGGATATGACAGTGACACCCGGTTCTTACACAACTTGAACAAACGTTTTTTAAAATATATTTATCTAGTTATTAAACTATTCTTTGAACCTACCAATAATTACCAAAATAATTGCTTTGTTGAACAAAGAACATTATAATATGCTTAATTCCTGAAGCATGTATAAATATGTTGGATTATTTTTATAACACCTGCTTATTGGGAGGGACAAAGATTTTGGCAACCATCAGATTTCATTACCTTGTTTTCTATAATTAATATAATATTATGAAGTGCCAAAGAAGAATACGTTAAAATAAACAAAAAATTAAGCTATTATAGTAGCAGTGAGAGTAACATATGCAGTATAACTCCCACTCTACTGCTTCTCTATACTACAGCTGGTGTAGTCAAATGTCANTATGCAGTATAACTCCCACTCTACTGCTTCTCTATACTACAGCTGGTGTAGTCAAATGTCACTTATCAGCACAACCAGTACACTGGTGAGATGCTGACAAGCTTGGCGTCATGCTGGCGTAGTAAGAGTGTGACATGTTAACTACGTATATACTGTATACGTGTGCCGCAGGTGCAGGACCTGGGCAGGAATCTTGATGAGTCACGCCGGTACGCAGAGGAGCTTGAGCAGTTGGTCCAACAACTCAACAACACAGTAAGTATACATTTTTGCCAGCAAATGTGACTACAGTTACTCCCAGTCTTACATAACCTAAAAATCTTTACGTAACCTTGCATTTATATAAATACTTTCGGATTCGAAACTACCACTACCTTTAAAAATTATACAGTATTCTACAGTACTTAATTTGTTACGTATTTAAAGTACGTATTTATTACAACTACATTAAAACATGTAAATACTACGAGTGTGCAGTAAATGCTGGTTACAAATATGTTTAGGCTGTCCACGGCAAATTGAGCACTTTAAAATCCCTATAAATTTTTTCATATTAGTCATTTTCTATACTTCTACGGTTTTTTTAAATATCACAATGTAAGTAATACACAAAGTCTATATATTTCACTGAACTTGAAAGTTAAAGTATATGGCTGCAATAAAAAAAATAATTGGCAATTATTCTTAATGAGAGGGCTTCAAAAAGTTCTCACTTTACCCTGAATAGCCAATAGTTGGCATAAATTTGCACATTTTCATATGTGGATAACGGATACTGTTTATTTATAGATTATCATTTTTATTATAAAAAATATCCATCCATTATTTATAACGTTATGATTAAATACGTATATTGCAGTTTCTTACAAAGTTATTGTTAATAAATTTACAGATCCGAAACACGCAAAATACGGTATAACTAACTGACTGAAAAATTTGTAATAGCTGAAGATTGTGATATTTTCTTGGTCAACTAAGCGATACAAAGATAATAAGCAGCTCTTTTATGTGCTTTCAGCAATTTTTACCCAATATAATATAATAATTATAATGATTATTTTGTAAATACCTGAACTACACAGTTAATAGCCTCTAGTATTCTGAAAAACTCTAATACAGCGATTGTTTTCATATTATTGATATACACTTGACGCCAGTGTAAAATTTTGGTTTCATAATTTATAAATTTTTGAAATATTGTCAAAACCTTTATCAATCCTCATCTTGACTGACGGGCTAGAGGCAAGGTGCGGTCGTAGCAGTAACAGACGTGTGTCTGTGCCACAGAGTAGAGAAGTACACAGAGGCTAAACTATGTGGCGTTTGCTTTTGTGTTGGCGTAGCCTCTCGCTGATTGTCTGCACGAGGCTCCGGAAACGTGTGATTGGTTACTGCATGCTGCGATAGGTCACCGATTGGCTAGGCTGCTGACTGAGAAGTAAGTTACCAGGCGCTGATTGGTGGAAAGCGTTCGGAAATGTTACTGGACTGTGACGCCATTTTGCTGGTGTGTGCGCTTGCATTTATTGGAATAATCAACTGTTTCTCCTCTGTATTCTTTAATGCTCCATGTGCGTTAACATTGCGTTAAGCATCTTAGCTTCACTCAACTCTGAACTGGAAAGCTAGGAGTCGGGTGAGGTTCCCGTATAATACGCCCTGCTACAGCATGTTTTGAAAACCTACTTTTATTTATCTGTGGTTCCGCAGTAGTATCACATATATCTGTACTTTAACTAACAANGCATGTTTTGAAAACCTACTTTTATTTATCTGTGGTTCCGCAGTAGTATCACATATATCTGTACTTTAACTAACAATTATTTTTCTATATTTAGTCAAAATAATGACTTTGTATTGTAACACAAACAACAATTAAATTAAAATGCGAAATAATAGAAAAACAACTTTTGCCACGTTTCTTTAGGTAGTCTTGTTATAAAGATTTTGACATTAAAATTTGCTTCGAGCAGATTTTGAAAAGTAGATAAATCGCAATTTTTTGATTTGGCTAAAATTATGGTTAGCTACGCCACAAAGTTGTGAAGTGTGACATTTTGTGCGCACACATTTAGGGCATTACAAATTATTTATTAAATTTTGGAAATTATTATAAAATTTTAATTTATATTTGAAACAAATTAATAATTTCCCGATATATTTATTTATGCCATCCCGCTTTGAGATTAAAAATAATTTTCAGTATGAGCCAAATCATTTTAGTTGGTACCACTGTGAAATTCTAAAAAATATATAGACTTAAATTAAAATGTTCACTAATATCTTAGTTCTAAGTTTGAAGGTAAATTACCCACTTATTTTCATTTTCATTGTGGTTTTACATGGTAACTTAACACAAAATTATAAAGCAATATTTAATGATAGTTAATTAGAATGGTTATAACTTAAAAATTTAAATTTTTAGGAATAACAATAAAACATTCATAATAATTATGATTTTCTAATGTATTGCGTGATGTATATGCTTTATTATAAATAATTTATCACAAATTATTTAGAGATTCGTCATACTTTAGATTAAGGAAATTAGATGTCAGTTTAACTTATTTACTGGTTTTAGAATATACTGAATATTTTCAGAATTGAGAAGCTGGAAATACAAAACAAAAACGGTATTTCTTTTCAGAGCGCAATATTGAGAATTGCAAATCTGAAAATGATGCATAGCTTATCGGTTTCCCAAATTTCGATTAGACACTGAACATTGAACATAGTTTAAAAAGAAAAGTGCAAATTGCGTGGTGTATTTTACATGTTTCACTGTGTGTGCTTTTAGCTGGAGAGTAAGAAGAAGGATGTGCCTGGGTGTGCGGAACAACCTCCGCAGAAGATTAAAAACATGGTAATGCTGAGTGTTAAATGACATAACCTATGGCCCTCAGCTTTATGGAGTCGCATAATGGTAGTGAGGCAGTGATATATAATATCGTAATAAATGGTAATAACTACGGCCTACAGAATATCTAGACCAACGAAGGTGATGCTCACTGATGTAGAACTACACATATCGTAATTTAGCGCAAAACTGATTTAGAATCATTGAAATCTATTCAAAAGCCACAGTTCTAATAGTAACAAGCAAAGTCATCCTATTTTTTTGAAACATTAATTATGCTAACAATATTTTTTTCATTAGAAATCTTGTGCTCTTACTTATATCTAGGTAAAAAGATAGCTCCCGAGTACCAATCAAAATTTTAAAGCTAACATGTTTACGTATTTCACCGTCGCAGAAAATAATACGTATTGTTTCGTTGATTGTGATTATTATAACACGATTTCTTCCACTTATTAGAAGGATATGCTCAAAATTCAAACATATTATTAAAGAGTAAACAGAATTTTCCAGTTTAAGACTACAGGATTGTTGACGACTAAATTACACACCCGCAGCAGACGGCGTCTAACCATCGACGCAGACAGGTCCACACTCGTGGCAGTACTCCAGTGTCGAGCCAACATTGTGGACGAGAGTGTACGGTTCGTTACGGCCATGCGGACAAGATGGTGGTCACCCCATACTGTGGTCACATTGCTTGGTTCAATACT
>NQII01009096.1:0-56875 GCA_002778355.1 Clitarchus hookeri
GACAAAAGGATGTACTATTGAAACAACTGAAACATCATGAGTAATTGTAACTGAAATGTGACCTATTAGTATTTTCTTTGTGTGTGTAATTCCTATTGGGTGCAAATATGAATAACAATCTTTGCTAACTAGTGATCTAAATCACAAGAATTCTTAAAAAATACCATTACTGGCATTAAATAAATTTTTTTTCAATTCTGTAATCTGCTTTATTTTAGTCTTTATAAATTAAGAATTATATATACCAAATCAAATTACTTATTCATGCCTTGTTAAAAAAATTTAGATACATACTAATATTACAAAAAATTCATTAAAGGTTAATCTTTTTGCTGACACTATCAATGTACAGAATTCTGCACCTCACATTGATTTTAGTCTAGTTGTCATAAATATATGACTGGTTGTAAGAATGCGCTTCTGATCAACAGAAAAAATACACAGCTGTAAATATAAAAAAAAACTATTTTACTCACAAGCGATACCATTTAACAAACTGTATTTTGTTATGGCCCATTCACAGTTTATCTGGTACTTTTGGTAGGATCTATTTTTCAGCCAATTCTATATCATTTAATCGTGTATAAAATTAACATTACCCCTGAGCCAATAACTTTAATCATGTCAGGCGAGTGCAAATGTGTCATTATTAGAACCACAAGTATGTTGCTAGGTAATATACACGAGGACGCGTGACCAGGGGACCATTGATTCACTTGCTGATGGAGAGGCCAGGAGGGCAAAGATCTCAAACATTACCTGAAAGTCACAATATTTAAGTTACCACCAGAAATGTACGTTTATATGGAATTATGCATTGCTTCGAAAATGTTTTCCATCAGCGTATAAGAAAAGGAGAGAATTTTTTTTCTACTTCTTTTGAGCAGACAGTGAATGAGAATGAATAATTGTCTATTTCCTGGCAAGGTTTCTCATTAATTGAAGCTACACCAAGTTATCTAACGACCCCTAATATCTCACAAAGAACTTCACCTACCTGGTGATGCAAACGTTCTTAATTTTAAGTTCAGTATAGACAAAGTGCTGCTGTTTATAGAAAATAATAACATTACTTGTGTATTCGTATTGTTCAATGTGCCAAAGCCCCCAATGTAATGTTTGCAGAACATCTTGACAAATGCTGTCCTCGGCAAAGTGAGTGCGTTTGGAACAAACCTTTGGAAATAAACACTGTCCATGACTTCTTATATGCTAGTGCACACACTAGCCTGAAGGTTATTAGTTAGGGTTGCCAGCAAATTAGTAAAATAAGTTCTTAGGATCCAACTTTGTGTCGCAAGCATTACGATTAAATTTATGGACACACAAGTGAGTTACAGAGAAACCTTCTTAATAAAAAACCTCTTTATACAAAGTTGTCCTCTTTCCTCTAGGTATGAGATAGGGAATTTAACGTTAATTTATTTGCTCAATAAGAAAATTAATCTGTATTACAATGTAATGTCAAGTCCACTGATAAAAAAGAAGTTATGCTGATTATAGGAATGCTCTATTTTCCAATCGACTGAATCACACAGTCAACATTTAAATTTTTTGAGTATTTTTAATTACAAACACTTGTTAATACAAACCTCATTATTACAAAATGCAAAAATTCAGGTTCGTTGAGGTTTCTATTACAGAGTTTCACTGTATCCTAGTTTTATACACTTTAAAGTATGAATTTGCATATCAGAAAAACTACATTCGAAACAATTCCGCAGTCTCACTTGGATGGTGCACAAATAAAGTGATGAGGTCAATGCCAACATTAATTTCACATATGGCAGAAGGGTATTAATTGAAAGGCAAAGTAGATGTTAAGCTAGGGTTTTCACAAGTAATTAGTTAACCATGTACAGCTTACTTCCACATATGGAGATTGATAACTACTGTATAAAAAAATTAAAAATGCTTATATCTTCATCAGGCAGTCAGTTGTAGAGCACTGCAAAATGGCAGAAGGACGCTGCTGGCAGTGAAACTAGCAGCCAGGTGGCAAACTAGGGTGCGGCAGTAAAATATAAATGTTGCCGATATAGCTGTTGAGTATTTTCCTGCCACACCGGTGTACGTTTATTTGTAGTGTAATGTGTTTCACGTATTTTCTACATTCATTAAGTGTTCCTTTTAATATGCAGGAAATATGATTTTTCATAACTTACCTGATATTAGAAGTAAAAATCAGACACAATTACAGAGCAAATTTATGTATTCAGATAATTTTTTCCCCATGCTCAGAGTCAATCAAAGGGAAGCCAACTCGCGTGGCTTCATTTCAGACCAGATGGACTGCGCAAGCATAGAGGAGGTAAGCGGCACAATAGGAATTTTGTTATACACTGAAGAGCCACAAAAACTGGTACACCTGCTTAATATCGTGTAGGGCCCCCTCGAGCACGCAGAAGGGCCGCAAGACGACGTGGCATGGACTCGACTAATGTTTGAAGGTATGCAGGAGGCAATTCACACCATGAATCCTGCAGGGCAGTCCACAAATCCATAGGAGTGCGAGGCGGTGGAGATCTCTTCTGAACAGCACGTTGCAAGGCATCCCAGATATGCTCAATAATGATCATGCCTGGTGATTTAGGTGGCCAATGGAAGTGTCTAAAGTCAGAAGAGTGTTCCTGGAGCCACTCGGTAGCAACTCTCGACGTGTGGGGTGTCGCATTGTCCTGCTGGAATTGTCCACGTCCGTCGGAATGCACAATGGACATGAATGGGTGCAGGTGATCAGACAGGATGCTTACTTATCTGTCACCTGTCAAGAGTCGTATCTAGACGTATCAGGTGTACCATTTCATGCCAACTGGACACGCCCCATACCATAGCCTCCACTGGCTTGAACATGCCCCTGTTGACATGTAGGGTCCATGGATTCATGAGGATGTCTCTATGCCCGTACACGTCCATCCGCCCGATACAATTGGAAGCAAGACTCATCAGACCAGGCAACGTGTTTCCAGTCATCAACAGTCCAATGGCGGTGTTGGCGGGCCCAGGCTAGGCGTAAAGCTTTGTGTCGTGCAGTCAACAACGGTACACAAGTGCGCCTTTGGCTCCGAAAGCCCATATCAATGATGGTCCTTTGAATAGTTTGCACGCTGGCACTTGTTGATGCCACAGCATTGAAATCTGCGCCAATTTGAGAAAGGGTTGCACGTCTGTCACGTTTAATGATTCTCGTCAGTCGTCGTTTGTCCCGTTCGTTCACGATCTTTTTCCGGCCGCAGCGATGTCGAAGATTTGATGTTTTACCGGATTCCCGATATTCACGGTACACTCGTGAAATGGTCGTACGCGAAAATCCAAATTTTATCGCTACCTCGGAGATGCTATGTCCCATCTCTCGTGCGCCGACTATAACACCACGTTCAAACTCACTTAAATCTTGATAACCTGCCATTGTAGCAGCATTAACTGATTTATTAACTTTGCCAGACGCTTGTTGTCTTATATAGGCGCTGCTGACTGTGTCGCGTTACTCTGATTGGTTCCAAACCTCTCTTATTTGCATACGCACGCCTATATAAATTTTTTTGGCTCTCCAGTGTACATCACTCGCACGCCGACAAATCACAAACTAATTACACATTAAAAATTTCCTTTCTCTTTCAACACAAACAATGAACTTTTTATTTTCACACACCGTCTGTGGTGAAACTAGCTGTAAACAAATATAATCAGATAAAACACAGAAAAATGTGGCGTCGAAACGTACGAGCGTAACTATTTTGCAAGTAACACTAATACAGTAAAAAGCATACAAAGAGAAGTCACGAAATCGTGAAATCTTCACAAAAATTTGGCGCTCAATNGCTGCTGACTGTGTCGCGTTACTCTGATTGGTTCCAAACCTCTCTTATTTGCATACGCACGCCTATATAAATTTTTTTGGCTCTCCAGTGTACATCACTCGCACGCCGACAAATCACAAACTAATTACACATTAAAAATTTCCTTTCTCTTTCAACACAAACAATGAACTTTTTATTTTCACACACCGTCTGTGGTGAAACTAGCTGTAAACAAATATAATCAGATAAAACACAGAAAAATGTGGCGTCCAAACGTACGAGCGTAACTATTTAGCAAGTAACACTAATACAGTAAAAAGCATACAAAGAGAAGTCACGAAATCTTCACAAAAATTTGGCGCTCAATATGCCGACCTACAAGTAAATTTGGGCGATGAACAATTTTCCAATACGTGAACCGTATTTCTTGAGAAGCTCCCTACATTTTTTGTGTGAAGCGGACTACAACTAAATGGCAGACGACTCTAATACCCTTAGCGTGTCTGGTACGCCTACACTTAGCGAAGATAAACAGCTCTGTAGTAGAGGATAATGTTAATGTTACGGCAAATGAAAATTTAATACAAAACATGATCACAGATAACATTAAGATAAATTATCCATCTGATACTGTTCTCGTTGCAAATGAAAATATAATGCCACGTCAAAGTAACCCCTTTTCCTTCAAAGATTCATGACTAGTAAATTTGATGAACAAAAGGTAGAATTTATTAACAGGTTGGATGCAATTGATAACAGATTTGATGAACAAAAAACTGAATCTAAAGAGGCCGCACAAAGCCTTAAGTCTGATCTCGCGAATAAGTCAGATGCCTTAGATAACAAATTTGAAGCCGTCAATTACAGTACGGCAGAAGTTTTGCATAATGTACTAACTTTGCAGGTAAAAGTAGACAGTACTAAACATGCGGTTAGTGAACTCCAGACTGCAGTAACAGAAATTGCTACCAGTCTGGTCACACATGCCAGTAAAGTAGATATGTTACAAGAGAATTTCGAGCGATTAGAAATAAGGGTTGATGAGCGCATTACGAACGCCCAGATACACTCACAAAAAACCGCCATTTGAAAACTACATGACAACTGGAATGGAACAAGGCAAAAGGATAGCTGTAACAGGTACGCCAACATAAAAATAAAACAGTTCTCGTTTCCGTTCCAATATTTACAAGTTCGTGTTTGTGATACCGCAGTACACCTCTGTTTTTATTCTGTGCCGTAAGTGACTTAAACAATGCATATTTCCGAAACTTTAAAAGATAAAATCAATAAGTAATCTTATTTCCACCAATGTCTCCTGTAGCTACAAGAAGCCCTTTGTGTGTTGGTATTAATCCCGGACACGTGAAGAAATTCCAGTATAATTCCCAGATTATTCCTGGGCACTAAAATTTCCGTACAATTCCAGGTTTTCCCATTTTTCCCGGTTGCTAGACACCGTGTATTATGACAAGTAAATATGTTAATACTCCATTTTCGTGTGTTAGTGACTGTTTGTGTGTACACTGGACAAATTTAATGTGTCTGCCGACTTCCTCCCCACGCGCTGGACACATTCAATATTTGAATTTCCCGCGCTGTTACCTCTCGCGGTTTTCGCAGTTGGCAACCCTGGGCCACCTAGAGGAGGCAGCCAGTTGTTCGTGAAGCATCATGGCGGTGAGTAGTGTCAATCAAACAGTCTAACTTACAATCACTGTTTTAATTTTGCATCTGAAGTAATTCTAGTTTACGGTCCATTTTGTTTTTGTGGCAATAACAATTGGAGTACCAATAAGTATGTGGAAACAGCTGCAAAAATCTTTGTACGAAAGCACAAGCAATTATGACAAATTTTAGGCAGGCTTCTCTCCCTAAATTACACTGTTACGACTAAATTGGCAGGAATGGCCAACACCTTTTCAAAGGCGCCTTAGTTTGCTCTCAGGTGCTGGCAAGGGCTGATATCAAAACTGCCATTTCTGTGGCAGGTGGAAAAATTAAAGATGTAATATTTTGATTAATAAATTGTATAACCACACACCTTGTATCAAGTAAAGTTTTGTCTTTCCAACATATTTTATTGAACTAAAATTATGAAAAATATTTTAATAAAAAATACACTTGGTTTCCAAATTTTACAATAACNAACATATTTTATTGAACTAAAATTATGAAAAATATTTTAATAAAAAATACACTTGGTTTCCAAATTTTACAATAAGAATATCTTGTGAAATAAAGACAATATTACACATGTCCAGTGGCCAATAAATTATGTAGCAATAGCTCCCAAGATTCGTTGTTTTAATTGGGAGAGAACTTCTGAAATTCCCCTATTCTGCAACGATAGGTAGTTGTTGGTCCACGTCACTGGATGCATGATAAAAGTTTAAATTATGTATACAGTAACCCACTGCTAAATCTGGACTAAGATNTGGTCCACGTCACTGGATGCATGATAAAAGTTTAAATTATGTATACAGTAACCCACTGCTAAATCTGGACTAAGATACATGTGCTCAGTGTGAATATGAAGTTCTGTTTAAGAGCTGCAAAACATAATTTTCAAAATTGTTTTAAAAACATTCCCAATTTATTTATATATATTTATTATAGTGCACTCAATCCCTAAGCATGTCAAAAATATGTTTGCAACATATACATTGCCAACACTTCTAATATTAAACATACAAATTATACGTAATAGCACAATCCATTTCAGCAGCACAGATTACACTGAAAGACATTGTTAACTGGCCCCTAAACATGAACGACAACTACAACAGTTTATGTACCAATATACAGCGTTAATACAATATTCACACTATATACAAGAATACAGTCTGGAGTCTATCACTCTTTTACAAGATNCCAATATACAGCGTTAATACAATATTCACACTATATACAAGAATACAGTCTGGAGTCTATCACTCTTTTACAAGAGCATGTGAAACTTTTATCTAGTCATTGTCAGTATATTATTAATAAAACATATAAATAATTATGTCATAATTCAGTATTCAAAGTAATGAAAGTTGCTGGGCAATACTCCGGAAATATCAGTACTGTATCAGCAAATACCTACAGACATTCATAAAGCACAACTGCAGAATATTAAACACAAAAAAGAGAAACTGTTGTTTTTTTTATGAACTCCACCTATGAACCCCAATAAAATGGCATAATGCTCTAGCAACACGGTACCATCAGATCACTTACTAATTAGCACTTAGCATCCAAGCTGAATGCTAGTCTAACTAATAGGAAACAAGAGACACTAATTCCCTGTCAAAAATATACTTCTTATTCAAGCGCAACACACATCCAATCAGCAGCCGAGTATGCTTACGACATCAATGGTACCACCCAGCTCCACAGTCAGTAATATCACCACCCCCAGGGGGTCTCATCCTTGCAATAGCACACTTTGCCGCTCTTGTGCATACACCAGTTTTCCACCTCTTTCAACAGCAGACTTACCAATCAGACAGAAGTTATTTTAGTATTAAAACAGTAACTTTCACGCCCGCTGTCACGTGAATGCAGAACGCTCTCTCANCCAATATACAGCGTTAATACAATATTCACACTATATACAAGAATACAGTCTGGAGTCTATCACTCTTTTACAAGATCATGTGAAACTTTTATCTAGTCATTGTCAGTATATTATTAATAAAACATATAAATCATTATGTCATAATTCAGTATTCAAAGTAATGAAAGTTGCTGGGCAATATTCCGGAAATATCAGTACTGTATCAGCAAATACCTACAGACATTCATAAAGCACAACTGCAGAATATTAAACACAAAGAAGAGAAACTGTTGTTTTTTTTATGAACTCCACCTATGAACCCCAATAAAATGGCATAATGCTCTAGCAACACGGTACCATCAGATCACTTACTAAATAGCACTTAGCATCCAAGCTGAATGCTAGTCTAACTAATAGGAAATAAGACACACTAATCCCTGTCAAAAATATACTTCTTATTCAAGCGCAACACACATCCAATCAGCAGCCGAGTATGCTTATGACATCAATGGTACCACTTACGCACACCTAAAATTACCACCCAGCTCCACAGTCAGTAATATCACCACCCCCAGGGGGTCTCATCCTTGCAATAGCACACTTTGCCGCTCTTGTGCATACACCAGTTTTCCACCTCTTTCAACAGCAGACTTACCGATCAGACAGAAGTTATTTTAGTATTAAAACAGTAACTTTCACGCCCGCTGTCACGTGAATGCAGAACGCTCTCTCATTGGTTTGACGTCACTAGTCATACGCCGGCTCCGGCACGTTGCAAACGCGCAGCGCTAAAATGGAAGGCNCGTCGCTAGTCATACGCCGGCTCCGGCACGTTGCAAACGCGCAGCGCTAAAATGGAAGGCGACTTGTGGAAGCGCAGTCGGACAATCTGCCACGAGTAGATACCAATATGCTACTTGATTACTTAAATTCCCATTGTTTTGTGGAATCTGAAATAAGAGGTGTCAAATTACAAAGGTAAGANATTTTAGTATTAAAACAGTAACTTTCACGCCCGCTGTCACGTGAATGCAGAACGCTCTCTCATTGGTTTGACGTCGCTAGTCATACGCCGGCTCCGGCACGTTGCAAACGCGCAGCGCTAAAATGGAAGGCGACTTGTGGAAGCGCAGTCGGACAATCTGCCACGAGTAGATACCAATATGCTACTTGATTACTTAAATTCCCATTGTTTTGTGGAATCTGAAATAAGAGGTGTCAAATTACAAAGGTAAGAACGTGTCTCATATCGCACAGTCGTGATCTTCAAAGCGACTGTAGGCCTACATCACATGTTAAAACTTATTTGTTTGTACGTTTTATTGATTTATGTATTATTATTATTATCATCATCTGTGTTTATGTTTGCGATTGCGGAGATTCAAAGTAGGAAATTAAAATATGGAATAGGTATTACAATCACAAGAATAACACAATTGTAATGACGGTGACTCCAGTGAGCGTACTGTGTTGTCGCGCGCCATGCTTGATGTCTGATAAATTAACTACATTATTTAGAAATGAAACGTAATGTTGTGTTGAGAAAGAAGGTTACAAATATTTCCAGATTCTAAACCACGTTTCAGTATTTATAAAAAACTTTTTTCACTTTATAAAAGTCAGATAACGAGCAGTATGGTGACAGTAGGCCTAAAGTTAGCACGCTAGTGTCTACCTGACACCGTATAACTTCTCGAGCAGCTGTGGGCTTGTGGCGGGCAGAAAGCCGTGCTGCCAGCCGGCAAACCTGTATTTCCGTATTCCACCTAGTTTATAATCACTAAATTGAGGCCTCAAATATAGTGTTTAGAAACCAAAAAATTATTTAAAAAATAACTTGCTTATCTTATTGTTTCTTATGTTTTGTGTACCTAACATACCTTTTATTATTAACGTCACGACAGCTGTGTTTGCACATTATTTTTAAACTGTAAGAACTGTACACATAAGCTGAAAATACAGATATGGTACGTAGTTTGAGAAACACTTAATACATAGGATGAGATTAAATACAGCGAAGAAAATCTGTAATAAAAGCTTAAGAATTTGTTTAATTATCAAAAGCTGTTTTCTTTCTGTTTATTTAGGGAAAAGGGTTAGAAAAGTAAGACAGCTTACTTGCGTAAAACGCGTAGGCTAATGAGTGTAAATTTTGTGGGCCTCGTAACGTAATTTTTTGTAACGTCCATGTCAGTAACTTAGAAAAAAGGAAAAGGGCAAATATGAAAGTAAAAATTAAGTTGCTTTTTAACTTAAACTGTCAATTTTATGTTTAATTTTCATGGCGTAACATCGTGACATGTTATTATTTAGGCATACAATGTGAATATAGCCTTAATATGATAGCTGTGCTCTTAAACTGAATGTTAGAAATAATATTAATTAATAAAATATATCTATATCAAATTTTGTATGTTAGACCTAACTTGGAATGTATAAACTTACAAAATGTAAAATTTAAATTGTGTGGCTAAATTTTTTGTAAACATATTTATATGCCTTTACTATTATGAAATACGTTAACATATTTTTTTATGCTCACATCTACATCACATACGAATTGCTAAATGCGTTGTGGTGCTTATTAAACAATACCATAGCACCGTAATGAAGATTAGGTCACATGTAAATAGTATACATAAAGAAGTTCAGTGTTAAAACTGCCTTCATAGGGGAAACATAAACACCTTAAATATAATTACGTACGTCAAAATGGTCTTCGCTAACAGAAAGAACTGATTTTGGCTAAACATCTTCAATGTCTCGCCTAACTGCGTTAAACCACGTCTTCCTGTAACTAACAAATATTTTATCAGGTGTTTTGCGAGATGCACTAGTACACTGCAGTACAATAAATTATTTAGATGATTTTGGTATACTTGACTGATTATTTTCTTTTTTCATTACTTCAAACAATGTCTGTTTAACCAAATACGCATCACCGCTGAAGTAAACAAACGCGGCGGCCGAGGTTGTATCCAACACGTGACGTCACGGAGTGAGCAGGCGCGACAGACACGTTTTGGCGGGCGTTTCAAACATAAAACTTTCATTCAATCATAACTTTTTTCAAAACTAATTTTCAAATCGTGAGATTTTCTAAATACATTTCTAACACACAAATGAATGAAAACCAAGTGCCAGCAAAAAATGTGCATGTTGCCCATTACACATGACAAGACTCAAAGATGCTTTCTCGTACTACTCCCTCAACATCCGCCATTTTGCTTGGTTCATCAGAAGTGACGGCAGATACAGACGTGACNTGCTTTCTCGTACTACTCCCTCAACATCCGCCATTTTGCTTGGTTCATCAGAAGTGACGGCAGATACAGACGTGACCTTCTTTCTTCCAATTTTTGTTGCATTTCAAAGGCAAATAACTTAACTGTTTTATTTTGAAAGTTAAAAAAATATGAGTTTGATGCAAATGTGGAGAAGTGGGTTTCATGGTCACTTTATAGCAGAGGCCTTTCAGATAAGGGTGTTCTAGGACATGCGAAATCCTTGTGCTTTGGTACATCATGGTGATGGTCGTATGCCCAAAGGTTGAAGCTCCCCCAGCCGGACAACCGAGAGGCCCGGCAGGGCGGAGCCCCGGAAAACTGCCTCGCCGTGCTCAACAACTTCTACGGGGATGGCGTCCACTGGCACGATGTCGCCTGTCACCACCGCAAGCCCTTCGTGTGCGAGGAGAGTGATGCCCTGCTGGGATACATCCGCTTCATCAGCCCTGGTCTCAGAGTTTAGCCTCACGAGATGTCTTCCTCGCTCGTGTGTCCTGAGCTACATTGGGTCGACAAGGTGGTGCATGTCTGTCAGCCATAAAGCAAGGGGTAAAATAAATACACGGTTTACCCCGTGAATGAAACACACTACAAAACCCCTTTTCAAACTCTCTTCAAAGACACAAAGAAATTGTAGCAAAAATATTCTGTGTTACTAGAAAAAAACTATGTAAGCACAGGAATGTTAAGTCAGAGGGTTTATTAACAGGGTCACTTTGTACTNCTGTGTTACTAGAAAAAAACTATGTAAGCACAGGAATGTTAAGTCAGAGGGTTTATTAACAGGGTCACTTTGTACTCTGTAAGATATATTAAAGCAATCAATAGGAGACTTTTGAATTAAGCTAGTGCAGATGATCAGGCTGAATACAATGCTGTGTGCAGATAAAACTTATATATACAGTATTAGGTACATATACTTTTACTAGAATTTTTTACACATCTTACTCACTTCTAAAAATGTACTTAAATTACTTATGAAAAATGTATTTTTATACCATGCAATAGAAAATGCAGATTATGTATATTATAGCCAGGTCATTTAATTTACTGCTCAAGATTTGAAACTAGCAGTTTTTGGGAAAAAATAAAGTAAATTATGCATCAAAAATAATCTCTTGTCACTGGTGTCATCTGTGGAAGACACATTGTTCCCTCACCTGACTGGGCCAATCACAATTCTAGTACTGTATGTGATAATTAATGCAATAATTCAATTGAGAGCAGCACAACTAAGCCAAAAAGCTACCACGTACAGAAAATTTTTTTTTACAGTTTTTTTTTATTTAATGTGGTTTGTAGAACAGCCTACAGGACAATGCATTACAATTATTACAGGCTAACACACACAAGAAAAAAAAGAACAAAAGCATAGCATAAATAAATTTATTGTGAAACAAAAAATATGTCTCCAACAGAAAAATTTTACACAGTAAATAATTTCATAACAATGCTACATATCTTAGCTCTGAGTAAAAAAAACCAAGGAAATGCATACGATTACTGAAATTTTTTACACTTCTATTCAAGAAGTCAATAGTTTTAAGGAAATTAAAGGGTCATTAAAGATGGTAGAAAAATTTCCACTATAGAGATGATGATAAATACTACAAGCATGCTTTCTAGCTGTATATTTTTATAACCTCCAATAAAAAAGTAATTTTTATACTGTATTCATCTAACAGTTTATTTTNCAATCACGGAACTTAAATAAAAAAAGTAATTTTTATACTGTATTCATCTAACAGTTTATTTTGGTTAGTTTCAGCAATATACTGTTCACATCAGTANATAAAAAAGTAATTTTTATACTGTATTCATCTAACAGTTTATTTTGGTTAGTTTCAGCAATATACTGTTCACATCAGTATCCAAAATGTGTTTCTTAAAGGACGTATTTTTAAAAATCAATCAATAAGTATTTATTTACAGTCCACACAGCTGCAAAANTATCCAAAATGTGTTTCTTAAAGGACGTATTTTTAAAAATCAATCAATAAGTATTTATTTACAGTCCACACAGCTGCAAAATGTACATACATAATTAATTGTAAAATTCAAGCACACTTATGGCGGTCACTTTTTCCCTTCCACCATGATGATGTGGTAGCCAAACTTGGTCTTGACCGGGGGGTCCGTGTACACGGGGCTGGCGACTGTTGACACAGGCAGGGCGAACGCTGCGTCCTGGAAGGGCCCTACCATGGAACCANCGTGTACACGGGGCTGGCGACTGTTGACACAGGCAGGGCGAACGCTGCGTCCTGGAAGGGCCCTACCATGGAACCCCGGGTCATCCAGCCGAGGTCTCCCTGCAGCACATCACCACACTCGCTATATAACCGCAGTCACAGTTGTGCTTGCTTTGACTAGGAATGGGAAATTTGATGCGCTTGCACCCAATCAATATAAAAAAGTAGATTCTATAAATTATTTTAATTACAGTATATACTTAATCCTTATTTGGAGGCTTCAATGGTGTAGTAATCTAACCAGAGATGGGCCAAATTCTAATACATAGTCGAATCCTTTAAAATATTTTCGAATCCCTCACCAGAATCCAAATCCATGTTACCAAAAAAATTGGTCTCTTTAAAATAATTTTTTTTTACAATTGGGATGAACTGGGAATAAAGCTACAGATAATTTTATTAGTGAATGCAGACATACGGAAGANATTTTTTTTTACAATTGGGATGAACTGGGAATAAAGCTACAGATAATTTTATTAGTGAATGCAGACATACGGAAGAAATAACCACATGAAATAATGACATGCAGGGCAAGAGACTGAAAATATGACATTGAATTACACTTGGTATTTACAATGCACATAGGCATACTTAAGTAATGCAAAGGGCAGTTACGTAAGACAGTACCTTACAATGGGCACAGAGGTCTCAAAAACCACATAATAGACTGGGAAAAACATAAAATGAAAACTAGAAGAGAGGCGGAAGAGAATAGTGGAAGAAAGAAGGGGAGGAGGGGAGAGAGTTGAAGAGGGAGATGTTGAGAAGGGGTGATGATGAGAAGGTGTGAGGGGGAGGGGGAGTGTGGGAAGGTGTGAAGAGTAGGAGGGAGGGAGAGGGAAAGACAGAGAGAGAGGAGAATTTTTTAAAGCGGAGACTTGGTCACATGCTGAAAACAGTGTTGGGTGACAATATTTACTGTTCCATATATAAGTAACCCATATCATTCTCAGATTTTCCTGTTTTCACTAAAGGTCCAATGGAACCTCAATATGGTGGTGCCAAATGGAACAACTACAACAATTATATTATAAAGAGTAGACACGATGTANTCCAATGGAACCTCAATATGGTGGTGCCAAATGGAACAACTACAACAATTATATTATAAAGAGTAGACACGATGTACAGGATGAGTTGCAAGCGCCTATTTTTCCGTATCTATGCAACCAGCACACAATACTACCCACATNAGACACGATGTACAGGATGAGTTGCAAGCGCCTATTTTTCCGTATCTATGCAACCAGCACACAATACTACCCACATAACATAGCGTCAGTCGTAGCGGACCACGTGCTCGTTGATTCAATGTTATCAGTACAGAAAGTGGAGAATGGATGGTGTTCTATCAGCAATGCGTTGAGTAAGCAATCACTTTTCAAAGAATGCACATCTGTTTATTGTGTCGAAACAGATTGCCATGTGGTACGTGACGATTGCGTCCGTAGTAACGCACATCTGCCTCGCTTCAAACCATCGTGTTTCTTCATGTGACGTGCAATTACTGTCACCGCTTACTGTATTGTCGAAAAGGAATCAACACACACGTGCTGTGTTGTAGCGATTCTGTATTTTCGAGCCCATGATTGGTGCAGGCAGACAACGGCACTGAATTTTCAGCTGACAGATGAGGCGCCGTAACGAATACGTACAAGACATGGGACTTAGCTACAAAAGAAATACTTATTTCACAGCGGAGGTGATGTTTTATTAGATGGGTAATATCGTGCGCTGGTTGCATAGATACGGAAAAATAAGCACTGGCGACTCACCCGGCATAAGCACCTGCTTACAGGGTGGCACGCACACAAACACACACATAAGCGCACGCACACACACATGTTCCACACAGAGGCGTGGTCACAACGTTTCGCTGACTAGGTCAACTTCATCAGGCGGCCTATATCGATTACAGCACCTAACAGCCATCACACATGTGATTCACTGAGTAATAAAACACAAAAAATAAGGAGCCTAGAGAAAGATCAATTAAGTATTTAAGTTGCAACACTTCATTCGCTTGTTACAGCAAATGATGCTATTTTTACCCACTTAACATCCCAGCAACATAAAAACTATGTTCGAAGACGTAAATTAGTTAATGGACTGCTGTCTTTTACATAGTTTGTGATGGATATCACCAAATTGCGACAACTGTAAACTTCAAACTGCCAGAATCAAAATGTATATATACTGAAACTATTGGAGCCAAATAAAAAAAAAAATATATATATATATATTTGAATATCTAGCAATCATCAGAAAGAACCAAACATGGTACTGTTTAAATGACAAGGAAGGCAGAAATTGTTGGCCTGGCCAGAGTTTGTTAGATCAGCCGGTATTGAACCAAAAGGTTTTCAAACAGTTTGTCTTTGCTGGGATGAGTATTGCCGAAAAATTACCAAAATTATAAGCACAACTACATTAAATCCAAATATAACAGCATGCATGTCGACAACCAATTTAAAACTGCTTTATTTTATTTCATTAAACTTAAAACATTTGGTACGAGATAAATCTCACCCAATTTAAGAGCACAGTCATGGCAGGACGTGTACACCGCAATGCAGTTCCAGCTAACTCGGGGATACCAAAGAAAGTGGAATTACAGACAAGAAACCACGAGGTAGTAAGCAGGGCAACACTGAACTCGTTATCTAGGCCTACAATGAGCATGGTGTTACCCCTTGCCGAGCCTTGTCTTCGCTGTATTGTGCTGCTGCATCCGGGAACTTCATCCCTCCTTTCAGCTTCTCGAGAGCTTCCAGCACTTTGGACTGCTTTTCACACAGAATATGTCGCACCTGGAACACCACCCCCAAATTATATACGGTATAGCAATTAACAACCCACACTTAACACTCATTTACAAAATGGCAGACAAAAGGATATGCATTATCATATTTAATGCTTGTAATTAATACTTTCAGTGTACAAAGTTTGGTCTAAAAGTCTTAAATGATATGATATATTTATCAAATTAACATGGAATGTATGCCCGCCATGTTGAAAATAAGCACCTTGTCCATTTGTCGTATATGGCAATATAGTCTACCATAATACTGGTTGTCTGCAAAATTTGAGGGTAATCTATTCGACAGTTTCAGAGACATCGTGTAAAACAGTATGCCAACGCTTTGGGAAAACCGGACAATTAAAATACTTTATTTTATAAAAATCGTATTTGTTTTTTGTCACTGAAAATTTACATTACCGATATGGAAAATTTGTTCATTTCAAATACAACAAATTACCAACTCATTTTGTTACAGTGGAGTATCGCTACAGAAAACGATTTATGGAGAAGTGACGAATGGTGTGCAAATGTATGGCAGTAATGTACAAACACATGATCGTTAAACTCATATTCCCTTTTGAGAAGACTAAGCATAAACCGTGTGGATGAATCAGTGTGGAAGAACTACATGTGTGTGTTGGTGTACCTGTTTTATAGCAACTTGACTTGTCCGAGATACGTCTTTGTACTAACACGTACTTTCAAAGATCCATTGGACACAAACTAAACTTAACCAAACTACTCAAACGTTTCAACTGTCGAATTTTGTTCAAAAAACAGCAGTTTGAACGGCAGGGCTAGGCCTACTGCTCGGACGGTAGCGTGCAATTTGGTACCAATGCGATGTTTGAATAATTCTTGCAATGTGGGTAAGTGAATATCTGGATGGATGCAACACTGTGTTGTAGTCACAAAAAACCTTCAATTTAAGGGAAAAAAATTCAAACACGAGAGAATAAAAAAAGGAACAGAGACAAGCCAGAGATTGTCGTCGACAAATACGTGACAAGCATATAATTCCAGGAAGGAATTGAGCGAAACTTCACAAGAAAAAGACACAAACAATATAACCAGAATGAGTACATTAAAAGTGCACAACAGGTAATAATAATTGGATGAAACAACAAAACCAACACAGAAGCACACAAAACTACACGCGACAAGCTTTCTTCGACAACAGGTGTGACATTTTGTTTACCATCCTCGTTTGTTTGATGCTCATTCTCATGTTGTCATTTCTGTTTGTGACATATGATTAAGATCCCTGCTTGGAAATATATAGTATGCAACATATTTGTTGTGTTGTGCCGTTTCCTTTTTCTTGTAATATACGGCTAAACTTCCTGCATGTAATTATACGTAGGTCTCATATTAACCAACAAAAGCTAACTCTGAATCATCTCTATTCATATTTTTAATTTGCAATCAATTTTTTTTATTACGTTGTAGGAATAGGTTTCCTGCGACTGCAACATAGTGTTGCAGTAACCTATGTACATGGTAATAGCTACGATAATCATGGTATTTAAAACTATTGGTGGTGAAAGAAAGCAATAGGGTCATTCAATTTAAATTATTCTTTCCCCATATGATTAAACTCACCAACACAATTATGGATTCAGCACAAAGATCTAGTGATTTTTACCAGACAGTGAATGTTCTTTAATTGCAGATGGACTTTCAACCTGTACCTACTAAAACCAGGTGTCGAACTGTGACTTTTCTGCTATGAATACTTTCTGGGGAATGATTTAAGTAACTTCCACAGACTCCGAAAATACAATTAGGCCTACAGATTTTTTCCCTTACATTTAATTTGAAATGTGACAATAAAAATAAAATAATTAACNGAAAATACAATTAGGCCTACAGATTTTTTCCCTTACATTTAATTTGAAATGTGACAATAAAAATAAAATAATTAACACCATTTGCTTGAAACAGAAAGTGTACACAAAAATGGAGCCAATGTTACAAATGATTGCAGAATACTTCAATCGCACAACAAAATAATACACAAAAACCAAAAAAATACATTATATGCAAAATTTTTAAATACAATCACATCATGGGAGGAGTTTTACAAATGTAGCCTGTCTCTTCACTGTAATGCTCTACCGGATTAGAGTTTTATTCCGCAGTTCGGCTCACAAAAAGAGCCCCAGTACACTGCTTCGGGGGTTTAAAGCTACGTCCGCCGTTGCCGTTTCTCATCATTGCCGAAGCTCAGAGCAGAGGTAGTTCAGGCCCATGACCACCCAATGGTTATTTCATTTGAATACAGCGGGTTAGGAAAGGCCGGCCCTTTCCACCCACTGCACCGTAACAATTTGTAGTTGCGGAAGTTGCCCACTGCAGCTGCAACAAGGATCCCGCAGAGTTACCCCCGCAAGCCTGGTACCCATAATGTTCCTCTCCCCCTTCCACCCGGCCAGCATTGGGAAGGGGAGGGAGGCAGCGGTGAGACTGCTGTCTAGGTAAGTCAGCTCTACTGTGGCCGGAACTTAGAAAATGCAGGTTAGGTTAAAGCCTGTACAAGGATTTTTAGGTCCCCGGCCAGGTTTGGTACGTTGATTATATTGCCAAATACAATTCCCGTGACTCTTAAGAGCGCGAGGTCTGGTTGAGTGTGGCCAAGCATTAAATTGTTGCTAGGGTGAAAACATCACGAGTCTGCCAATCCTTTAATTAATAGGTGTTCAGTATATATTTGTTAGTTAAACATTAATAAACATGTGAAGTAAATTAGTTAAGCATTACAAAAAATTAATCGGTGCGTTTAAAGAATGCTAGGATCTCTTGAGAAGCACGAAATTCGCATTAGGCCTATGTTCATAACCTACAAAGGCTACGGTAAAACAAGCAATCGAAATTGCAAATTCACGTACACTTAGCAAGACAACAGTAAGTATGAAAGTCAAAATTGAAATATTGTTTAACCCTATAACTTTCTGCAGNCACGTACACTTAGCAAGACAACAGTAAGTATGAAAGTCAAAATTGAAATATTGTTTAACCCTATAACTTTCTGCAAATATAAAATGATTTGCAGGCATACATATTAATTAAAAGTTATCAGCTGGCTAATAGATCTACCGAAGCCAATAAGAGTGCCTACCAGAATTCATCAAGTTTGGAGCCATTCGTAAACAAAGAATGCAAGGAAGCAAATACACAAGTAAATACCTGAAATCGGACACGGCCTGAGATGTCAAGGTATGTAAATAACAACAATGTTTGCAAAAGTTATCACCTTCACTGCAGATCCACCCTTCTTTTCTTTAGCAGCTCCCTTCTCTTCGTCTGGTTTACCTTTTGCAGCTCCTTTTGAAGAACTTCCAGCTTTTTTGGGGGGCATCCTTAACTCATGTAGGTAATAGATGATGGAGAGGCGAGAGCCTATTTTCTCCGCGTTAATCAAGTGAAGCACATGGCTTGTCTGGCTTTTTTCAACTGTTTTCGTCAGCCGCCATATTGTGGGCGGCAGAAGTTATGTTATAAGAAGCAATGAAGCTTTATCGCATTTTAAGAAAATTGTGTAAATTTATATATTGGATTGTTGTGTTTTAATATGATTTGTGATTAACACACTCAATACAATGTTATTGGACTTTCTAGTGCTGTGTTGTGGATGATCAAATGTAGCCTAAAAATATTTTTTTTTTAAATCCCAGGTATAATTCGATATGATGATATCTATTAATGTGTTATTGTCGACCGATGCCGAATGTTTATGCACGTTTTTTATCCCGCAGGATTTCGATATTTATGTAATTTGTATTTTAAATGCTATATTCGAAAATAGTTGGAGCAAGGCGTCCAAAATAAATTTCTCTAGAATTTTAAGTTAACTGTTGTGGTGAAAAGTCAGAAATAAGAGATGTCAGGTTTTTGCAGTCCACTGTGTAGCTACTTTGTGAAGACATTAATAAAATACTGGGACAGTTGTTATTCGATATTTATGTAATTTGTATTTTAAATGCTATATTCGAAAATAATTGAAGCAACGCCTGGAAAATAAATTTATCTTGAATTTTAAGTTAACTGTTGTGGGGAAAAGTCAGGAATAAGATAAGTCTGTAAATTATTTGGAGTTTAATAAAGACAGGTTAGTATAACGTTATAAAACAAAAACTGTTTTCCCAATGATAATACATAAATGGTTTTATGGATATATCTTGACGAGCATGAGCCTAAATTATGTTTCTGTCTGACGCAGTGAAGAAATGGAATGTTGTACATTATATATTCTTTGCAGTGGTATCCACTGCAGATCAACATGCATTAGATGTTTCTACGTTCAAAATTAGTCATGGCATAGTGTGCTGAAGAATTCATTTACAAAATACTATCTGCTGCCAATACTATCATAATTTTTAAACAAAAATTTTGGCTGAATGTCAAATGCACCATAATTGTAAACATGTAGAAATCATTTGAAGAAATAAAAACGTCACTTCTAGAGCAATGGTGAATGGTGATATGCAGACATCGGATTATATGCATTTGCATTAATTGCATATGAAAATGCATAAAACACGATATTTACAGCGTTATTGCATATTTGAATAGTTTCTTCCCAACCTTGCTTATTTCGATAGCGAGGAGAATAGCCTTAGGCGAGAGGGGTGCGCGCTGCGGGATGTGGGGGTGGCACTCATCAATGACCGCCCCACGCACTTACACATTCAGTTACCCACAGTGTTTGTTTACGCACGATTGGTTTTTGTATTAATTCGACTGTAAGAACGACAATGCCACCAGTAAAAAATGACACCCAGAATCTTGGATTAAACGTAACCCAGGCCAATTTACAACTGATGGCGATGTGATTTTCTGCAAGGGTTTGTGACAAGCGTATACCTTATCCGAAAGAATATCAGATTGATCAACACGTAAATACTGCTTCCCACGTAGCAGCAAGAAATAAATCTTCAACAAGTCGTCAACAACTGCCGACTCAAGTTAAGCCTTCTTCTTCGGATTCTACAAAGAAAGAAGAATTTAGTAAAGATTTATGTGAGTTGTTTATTGGTTGCAATATTCCATTTCATCAACTGAATAACACAGTATGCCGGCAATTTCTCAAGAAATATTGCACAAATCAGATAGTTCCTGAAGAATCTACGATTAGGAAAAACTACCTGTCAGGTATCTACGAAGACATGTTAAGTGAAATTCTCACCGATCTTTCGAACAATTTGCTCTGGATTTCAGCTTTTGAAACAACATATTCATGCGGACGATATATAGCAAATTTGATAGTTGGAAAATTAACGAAGGAACCCTCTACTCCCCACTTGGTTGCNCACGTACACTTAGCAAGACAACAGTAAGTATGAAAGTCAAAATTGAAATATTGTTTAACCCTATAACTTTCTGCAGATATAAAATTATTTGCAGGCATACGTATTAATTAAAAGTTATCAGCTGGCTAATAGATCTACCGAAGCCAACAAGAGTGCCTATCAGAATTCATCAAGTTTGGAGCCATTCGTGAATAAAGAATGCAAGGAAGCAAATACACAAGTAAATACCTGAAATCGGACACGGCCTGAGATGTCAAGGTATGTAAATAACAACAATGTTTGCAAAAGTTATCACCTTCACTGCAGATCCACCCTTCTTTTCTTTAGCAGCTCCCTTCTCTTCGTCTGGTTTACCTTTTGCAGCTCCTTTTGAAGAACTTCCAGCTTTTTTGGGGGGCATCCTTAACTCATGTAGGTAATAGATGATGGAGAGGCGAGAGCCTATTTTCTCCGCGTTAATCAAGTGAAGCACATGGCTTGTCTGGCTTTTTTCAACTGTTTTCGTCAGCCGCCATATTGTGGGCGGCAGAAGTTATGTTATAATCAATGAAGCTTTATCGCATTTTAAGAAAATTGTGTAAATTTATATATTGGATTGTTGTGTTTTAATATGATTTGTCATGAACACACTCAATACAATGTTATTGGACTTTCCAATGCTGTGTTGTGGATGATCAAATGTAGCCTAAAAATATTTTTTTTTTTAAATCCCACGTATAATTTGATATGATGAAGTCTATTAATGTGTTATTGTCGACCGATGCCGAGTGTTTATGCACGTTTTTTTTCCCGCAGGATTTCGATATATATGTAATTTGTATTTTAAATGCTATATTCTAAAATAGTTGGAGCAAGGCCTACAAAATAAATTTCTCTTGAATTTTAAGTTAACTGTTGTGGTGAAAAGTCAGAAATAAGAGATGTAGGTTTTTGCAGTCCACTGTGTAGCTACTTTGTAAAGAGATTAATAAAATACTCGGACAGTTGTTATTCGATATTTATGTAATTTGTATTTTAAATGCTATATTCGAAAATAGTTGAAGCATCGCCTGCAAAATAAATTTATCTTTAATATTATGTTAACTGTTGTGGGGAAAAGTCAGGAATAAGAGAAGTCTGTAAATTATTTGGAGTTTAATAAAGACAGGTTAGTATAACGTTATAAAACAAAAACTATTTTCCCAATGATAATACATAAATGGTTTTATGGATATATCTTGACCAGCATGAGCATAAATTATGTTTCTGTCTGACGCAGTGAAGAAATGGAATGTTGTACATGATATATTCTTTGCAGTGGTATCCACTGCAGATCAACATGCATTAGATATTTCTACATTCAAAAATAGTCATGGCATAGTGTGCTGGATAATTAATTTACAAGTTCTATCTGCTGTCACTACTATCATAATTTTTAAACAAAAATTTTGGCTGAATGTCAAATGCACCATAAATGTAAACATGTAGAAATCATTCGAAGAAATAAAAATGTCACTTTTAGAGCAATGGTGAATGGTGATATGCAGACATAGGATTATATGCATTTGCATTAATAGCATATGAAAATGCATAAAACACGATATTTACAGCGTTATTGCATATTTGAATAGTTTCTTCCTGACCTTGCTTATTTCGATAGCGAGGAAAATAGCATTAGGCGAGAGGGGTGCGCGCTGCGGCATGTGGGGGCGGCACTCTCCACTGACAGCCCCACGCACTTACACATTCAGTTACCTACAGTGTTTGTTTACGCACGATTGGTTTTTGTATTGATTCGACTGTAATAACAACAATGACACCCAGAATCTTGGATTAAACGTAACTCAGGCCAATTTACAACTGATGGCGATGTGATTTTCTGCAAGGTTTGTGACAAAGAATATCAGATTGATCAACACATAAATACTGCTTCCCACGTAGCAGCAAGAAATAAATCTTCAACAAGTCGTCAACAACTGCCGACTCAAGTTAAGCCTTCTACTTCGGATTCTACAAAGAAAAAATAATTTAGTAAAGATTTATGTGAGATGTTTATTGGTTGCAATATTCCATTTCATCAACTGAATAACACAGTATACCGGCAATTTCTAAAGAAATATTGCACAAATCAGATAGTTCCTGAAGAATCTACGATTAGGAAAAACTACCTGTCAAGTATCTACGAAGACATGTTAAGTGAAATTCGCACCGATCTTTCGAACAATTTGCTCTGGATTTCAGCTGATGAAACAACAGATTCATGCGGACGATATATAGCAAATTTGATAGTTGGAAAATTAACGAAGGAACCCTCTACTCCCCACTTGGTTGCCTGTAAGGCCGTAGAAAAAATGAACCATTCAATTATTGCCCGTTCATAAATTATTCCATGAAATCATTGTTTACCGATTCTTCTATGGTCGAAAATATCTGTCTCTTTGTTTCTGACGCTGCTCCTTATATGGTTAAAGCTGGTCAAGCTCTGCAAGTGTTTTATCCAAAACTACTGCATATTACCTGTTTGGCCCATGGATTTCATCGACTTGCAGAAGAGATAAGGAATGAGTTCGGAAATGTCAATAAATTGAAATCCTCTACAAAAAAAAAATATTTCTAAAAGCACCGTCGCGGTTACAAGCTTACAAAGAACAGCTGCCAAATCCAGCACTGCCCCCAGAACCTGTAATTACACAATGGGGTACCTGGTTTAAGGCTGTATTGTTTTATGGTGAGAATTTTGAGGCCCATCAAACAAGTGGTTGGTCAATTTGACAGTTCAGAGGCCATTGCAATTCATTCAAGCAAGCTAGCATTTGAAGACACTTCCATCAAACAGAATATCACCCTCATTACTACACATTTCAGCAACATACCCGATGCCATAGAGAAATTGGAAACAAAAAACCTTCCACTTTTCAAGGCCCTAGAAATACTGGAGAAAATGATCGAACAGACTGACGCCCTTTCTATTTCACTATCGAAAAATATCCGTGGAAAATTAAACGCTGTTCTGCGTAAAAACTCTGGTCTTGAAGCAATCAAGGAGATTAATGCTCATATCAATGGCACAGATCACACCCTGCCAAAAGAGATAGCTGAAGAAATGGCGCCAAATTTCAAATTCTATCCAGTGACGTCAGCTGATGTGGATAGGTCATTTTTTGGCTTACAAATGAATATTAGTTGACAAACGTCACAAATTTGCTCTAGGAAATTTGGAAAAGTTCATTGTAGTATATTGTCACAAGAATTATGTGTGATATTGAGTTTAATTTGCTACATGATAGGTACTTAACATAATTGGTTAAATGATATGATTGATTTATTGCTTGTTATTATTTAATTGTTGCTGTTTAAAGAAAATAAAACAAAAATAAAAATCAACTTTGGCATTTTTATTGTGCATATTTGGGCCTTTTTAAAAGCATATTTGCATGCATATCTTGACATTTTCTTAGTGCATATAATCCTATGTCTAGTGATATGCTACAACCACATCTAAGAGCAATCTCCAGAAGTGACATTTTTATGTCCTTTTGTTTTAGTGCTGTTACACAGTTGGTATCAGAAAACAGATTTGTCAACACACCAATGCAATTATGTAGGCCTAAATTTTTCGTTTTGCATTATCATGCTGGATTCACAATATCCAGAAAATATTTGTCTGATAAGTATCTTTATCGGCTGCTGAAAAATCCCAAAATGGTAACTTGTACAAAATTTTAATGTATACAAAAATAAACCGAAATGATAATTCTGACACCAAGTTATTTTGTAGACTATGTTGTTTACTACACTAGGTAAATATGAACAAAAGTTTGTTAATAATGTCGCATTCGCCTTCTTTGTGTAATCGGATGAGTCCGACATGATGGAAAGTAGAAATAGAACCTAGGCTACTTTTGTCGCCCTGTGGAGGCTGTGATTTTGTTGTGCTGACCTTTCTTTCTATTGGCTGTTGACAATGTTTGTAGTGTTGTGCTGTAGTGAACCCAGTATTATTAGTGATCAATAGCTCAGTATTTAATATAAAGATGATTACATAGCCTATTTAGATGAAGATACATGCACTATAACTCGTGTGCATCCTGACTTTTTATATAGGGTACAAATGCTACTCTCTCAGTTTGCTCACGTGTCTGACATTGTCTTTCAAGTGATAATCTGGTGTAATAATAATATTTAATTCGAACATTTTGTAAGTAGAATTTGACAATGCAGATGCATCTCTAAATTCATGAATTTAATAATTTTTATTTCTTCCCATGAGATATTTTTAGTGAAAGTTCTGTTGTTAGGCGAATAGCATTTAAGATATACTTACATATATCTTAATCAAGCATTCATTTATAATGTAAATTTAATGTTTGTGTCATTTTCATTATTATAAAGCTATACCACTAATGAAATAAAAATTTTCCCCCTCCTAAGATTGGGTCAGGTTTGCTAATGTGCACATAGGCCTACATATTCATGCACTCACGAGTGCACGCAACACACGCATGTGGCTTGTTCTGGAATCAGTTTAATAAAAATAATAAATGCTTTCTTTGAGTCATAAGAGTTTTCGAGCTGGTGACTTAGGGAATAATTGTATTACAGTCAAGTGTAATGTAGCTTATATCTGGAAAGTGTTTACAAAACCATTTCTAAAGGAAAATGTCCTAACTTTAACAGGCTTCAATTCCAAATCTTTAATTTAATTTTTTGGTTTATAGTTATATAAAATACACTTTTAAAATTTTTGTTAAAAAAATAGAGTAGTTAGTTTGTCATGTTGAAAATTAAGTCACAGACTGAAAACGTTAGACAAATAACAACTTGATTTGGTCCCTCGGCAACGCTTTCGGGACTCCAGCCATCGTGAATAGTACTCTGAACGGGCAGCAGAGGACAACAAGGTAAGAGACGTGCGGAAGTACAGAACACCACTTTTGGAANTGAATAGTACTCTGAACGGGCAGCAGAGGACAACAAGGTAAGAGACGTGCGGAAGTACAGAACACCACTTTTGGAAAGGATCCAAATCGGCTGTTAATGTGCTTCACTATTGCCAGTAAAAAAATTGTGTAAAAATTTGATGGACACCAGTGAAGTGCCTATATTTTTCTATCAAATTCAATTTCACATTTCAGGTCACTAACTGCAGGATGTATAAACCTCCAGCAAAATGAGTGCATTAAATTTGCGCATCTTGTAACAGAGACTTGTCAAAATTCCATACGTCAATGATACGTTTCTGCAGTTGGTATTGTATGTTAAATTTCTTGTTTATATTTTATACGCCATTCAACATCTTTGTCTGTTTTTACACAGTGTAGATAAAATTTTGACCGTATTAATGAAAACGAACATTGTAGATCTGGGCCTCGAACATACATGGCAGTCTTGGAGACATAAGTAAAACTTTTTGTATAATTTTTTATGGTATTGAAAATTTTAGTATAATTAATTATAGTCCACCAAACGTTCCATGGTGTTTTCTTGGGTGATTGGTTGACCTGACTTCGTGGGGAACTGGACCCTTCAACCAGCATAACACTTCATTAATAATTTTGTTACAGTTTTCGTGTCGGGCATGTGGAATGACCATAACAATTCCACAATGCGGTGTACTGTCAGTTTGGATACTCCTGCAATAATAGAATACAACACTGGTCATTAGCCACAGTTTTCTGAAACAGATAAGGAGTCTACAGAAGATTATGCCACACATTGCATTGTCTGCAGCATGCCCTGCTAATCACAGTCTCGTGCTTCTTACAGCAAAAATTGAGAAACAGGTGCTCATTCCACTGTGAAGATTAAATACTTATCTTTCTATGCTTTTTCTTTTATTAGTGCTACTTGTAAAATTGTTAGACCCATTTGTTTGGGCACCAAATTTTTCTGTATATGACGTGAACCGCGCATTCACGAGTTCCTTTGTGCCCACTCTGACTTCTGCAGTCGTGTCCACTACACCAGACAACACACCACACCGACGGGCTTGTGGGCACGAGTGAGAGTGTTCATAATTGCATCAGTGTTCATAATAGCATCAGTGTATTCAATCAGGGTATCTAATTGTATCAGTGGTATTAATTGCATCAGTGTATTCAGTCAGGGTATCTAATTGCATCAGTTTTATTAATTGCATCATTGTTCATAATTGCACCAGGGTATTTATTCAGTGTTGTTAACTGTATCAGTGTGTATAATTAATACCATAATTTTCATCATGAAGACAGTCGACACAGCCACAGCCAGGGACATTTAACATTTTACACTTGGTAATACTGTGGCTGGTACAATGGAAATGTTTAGGATTAATATAATAATTTTTATTGTGTATTTGTATAAGGAAAAACGATGTTGTCTTAGGTTTATTTAATTCATGTCACTTCGATTTCATAATTATTTTTTAGTGTATATTGTGCTTCATCTTTTCGCCGCTTGGCGTCAGCTGCGCTCAGGTAGCGGAAGCCGGCCCATGCTTCCGCCCAGTTCTCTTCAGCATTTGAACGCATCAAGTTTTGTAAGTCTTAAGCTGAACTCATATTCACTGCAATATACTCCACTTCATGAACCGGATAATTTATTTTATTTGTAATAGCGCTGAGGGGAGAGCAACGTTATCTCATCTGACAGTTTTAATGTAATCGTGTTTCACATTATAAAGCCACGTGTTCGCCATTTCCAGGCCGTTAAGGCCACGTTTTGTACTTAAGTTTTGTATGTTCATTAAGGAGTCGCAAGGAATAAATAACTCGACAAACATCGTAAGTGTTTCATTTGTAATTTAATTAAGGCGTGCGAGGTGGCCTACATCCTCGACATCATATGTGATGGAGTGTTAACCAGAGTCCCCTAGGCTGTTGATCGAAACGAACCTCATTTCATCAGCTCACCACAGGGCTGTGGCGCCGGGCACATATTTCCTACATCATCAGCTCTGGTAACACCACGCATCAAGTTGGCTTTCCCAACTAGGGACGAGTATTTCTCCGAGCCATTGCTTGACCATGTCAAATATAATGTTTGTGTTGAAAAATAAAGGGAATTTTTATTGTAAAATTAGTTTGTGATTTGTCGGGCGTGCGATTGATGCATAACAAAATTCCTATTTTGCCACTTATTTCCTATATGCTCTTGGCATCTAGCTGGACTGAAATGACACCACACATGTCGGCTTCCCGTTGACTGGCACTGAACTTGGAAAAAAATGCTGAATACTTTAATTTGCTCTGTAATTGTGTCTGATTTTTACTTCTACTGTCAGGTAAGTTATAAAATAGGATATTTCTGGCACATTAAAAGGAACACTTAATGAATGCAGAAAATTCATAAAACACATTACACTTCAAAGAAACATACTTTTGGCAACAGACAAAAATGTCATACTATTTGTATGAACACAAGGCCCTCAAAAAAAATCCCTTGAAAATAAAATTCCAAGTATGCCAAACATCTGCACAAAGCATAAGACATTCAATTGGTATGCAAATAATTGTAGTTTTATTTAGGATGGAGTAAGTGAAAATTGCGATTTAGTACCATTAAAAGAAAAAAATAATCTGTGCATAAATCCAGAAGTATTTTATTAAAATTCAATAAAAAATTGCTGTCCTGTAAATAGCAAATCAGTAGTAAGAGATCTGAACTTCTAAATCACCTCTCAAAATATTAAGAGACAAAATTTATAATTTATGTGAGCCATAGAAATTGAACTGGCTCCATTTTTAATTCAGCAAATAATATTCTTATAGTGTTCATAATTTGGCGCAGTTTTAGAACATGACCTTTCATCTACTGGCTTATGGTTACTATCCAACCAAATTACGCCCTTATTAAAATTCAGAGTAATTAATTTACAAGTCCTGATGTCACTCTGTTAAATTTCAAATAATTTCGTCATCAAAATAGCACAAAAATTTTTGCAGCACACATTCGTAAAGTCCTGTAAATTTACAATACCATACCCGACGTAGGTCACACTTATTCAGCTTCGGCAGAGACGGCAGCAGACGTAGTTGTGGCACTTCAAAACTATGTGCAATGCGGTTTTGGCCCCTTCAGTTCATACCCCTCATATTAAATTTGACCAGGTGCCATTATGAGGGGTGGTAATTTTAAAATTAAAGGAATTCTTGCAGACAAATTTTATGATGTATGCTTGTCATAGCGTCTAAGGAGAATGTAATTGGCAATGGGGTTCACACAGTGATGCTAATTAAAGAGAGGAAATTCCAAAAAAGATGTCACTTCTTAATACATCACAGTCTTGTCAGTTCTGTAATTTAATGCATTCTTCCGGTTAAAACTGCTTGATTAAATTNTTTCTAATGCCTTTCCTGCCATTATGAGGGGTGGTAATTTTAAAATTAAAGGAATTCTTGCAGACAAATTTTATGATGTATGCTTGTCATAGCGTCTAAGGAGAATGTAATTGGCAATGGGGTTCACACAGTGATGCTAATTAAAGAGAGGAAATTCCAAAAAAGATGTCACTTCTTAATACATCACAGTCTTGTCAGTTCTGTAATTTAATGCATTCTTCCATTGTTAAAACTGCTTGATTAAATTGCAAAGAGAAAGACTATGACAAAATAATTTGCACTTCCAAAGATACTTGAGCTCANTAATACATCACAGTCTTGTCAGTTCTGTAATTTAATGCATTCTTCCGGTTAAAACTGCTTGATTAAATTGCAAAGAGAAAGACTATGACAAAATAATTTGCACTTCCAAAGATACTTGAGCTCAGTTCACAAAACAAAATAAATGAAAGAAGTAGAACTGTCAAAATATGTGAAATGGAAACAAAACAAAATATATAAATAAATCTTAGAGGCAATATCCTAAATTACAAATCCAGCTATGCCTGGTAGTAAGGGGTTTACATATTGTGTTTCAAAATAAATAAATATTCAACTCAAAAGAAATGATAACATAAACAAAAGGCTTTAAATGCTGAAATCGTTACAAAATTGGGCCCCACACCTTGTTGTAAAATACAAGTTAAGTGGAATCTTGGACACCTTATAATGTTTTAATAGTATTTTATGGTTGAGTTTATGTTTATCATTTGTAATACAGTGTGTATTGTTGAGCACTTCTCAACATTTAGAATAATTCCCTTCGGACCTCCTCAGGTACCTCCTCGNTAGCTATGCCTGGTAGTAATGGGTTTACATATTGTGTTTCAAAATAAATAAATATTCAACTCAAAAGAAATGATAACATAAACAAAAGGCTTTAAATGCTGAAATCGTTACAAAATTGGGCCCCACACCTTGTTGTAAAATACAAGTTAAGTGGAATCTTGGACACCTTATAATATTTTAATAGTATTTTATGTTTGAGTTTATGTTTATCATGTGTAATACAGTGTGTATTGTTGAGCACTTCTCAACATTTAGAATAATTCCCTTCGGACCTCCTCAGGTACCTCCTCGGTTGTAAAAGCATCGAAATTCGGTAGAACATCTAGATCTTGTAGCAAGCAACCCAAGTGCTGATTAGTGAGGACCTCTCAGGGTGCGAAACCTGTAGTCAGATGTACCGAGTGGTTGATCACAAATTCCACCAGACTTTTCTTGTCTCTCCAGCTCTGCTGATATTCATGGCAATAAATTCGGAGCATGGTATCAATAGTCTTCATGCTTCGCGCCACAGGATTACTCTGAGGGTGACATACAGAAATCGTTGTAGGTGAAATACGTGTTAGGCTCCTCTTGCCACAATCACCACTAAATTGAATACTTTTATCTGACAGGATACAGGCGGGTTTTCCAACTTCGAGGATGTACAACTGATACTTCTGGAAATTAGAAATAATTGTGACAGCAGTAATGACATTTGAAATCTCCTCGGTAGTACTTTGCGAGACAACATTTCTTGGTTCCTTGGACAACTGGAAAATACTAACACCTTTCCCGATTAAACCAACAACACTATCAAAAGGCTGCCACNGACTTCTTGGTTCCTTGGACAACTGGAAAATACTAACACCTTTCCCGATTAAACCAACAACACTATCAAAAGGCTGCCACTTCTCTGCTACTGTTAAAGACGAATGCGAATCAGGTGAAGTGATGTGCCAGCCACCAAAATTCAGGATGATGCTATACTGTGACATAAAATCTGTGCCTAAACTTAGAGATTTTACAAGTCCATTAACTTAGAGTACATTAGCTAGCTTGCTAGAGCCTAGACCTTCAACAGTTAAGACGGTCTGTTTGTTTACCACTGGACTTGCATGTGAAGTTACCCCTATTATCCTGAGGCTGGGAACTGGTAAAATGGGAAGCTTCAAACCAATACTTTCAATCTCCCGTCTAAGCTTGACGTGAAACACTCCTGNACTTGCATGTGAAGTTACCCCTATTATCCTGAAGCTGGGAACTGGTAAAATGGGAAGCTTCAAACCAATACTTTCAATCTCCCGTCTAAGCTTGACGTGAAACACTCCTGCGTGGTCTGGCATGGCCACTTGTCATCACGTTATCAGTCCACAGTCGATGCACCAATGCGGCCAGCAGAACACGCCTGTCGTGCGTCCCGATGCATGTCCGCATCGTTCACTTCGGAATGGGTTANTTCCTGCGTGGTCTGGCATGGCCACTTGTCATCACGTTATCAGTCCACAGTCGCTGCACCAATGCGGCCAGCAGAACACGCCTGTCGTGCGTCCCGATGCATGTCCGCATCGTTCACTTCGGAATGGGTTATGACCTGGTACCGAGTGATCCAAGGGAGTGCCTGCGGTGTCCCTAGAGAGATCTGTTTAATTAGGTTAGGAATCAAGTGTTAGAATGTGTATTAAATATCAATATAATTTATCGCCCATGGGCAAATGTTCGTGAAATTCGCCCTTATGGGATTGCGAAGTAATCGCAGAATAAATGCACACCACGTGCATATTTAATGAAGTGTAGAGTAGCAAGACTAGGATATTTGAAGTGTTCTGTATAATTTTCCGAGTGCAATTGTGTATCTAATAGAGCCAATTAGTAACGTAGGAAATAATTAGTATTTCTTTCAACCTGACCATTCCGGTCGTAGAGTGCCCCAAAACTGAGATCTAAATTTCCTATGTGGTCTGGAATGCACCACATAATCATGTTTTGTATTTAAATTAGTGCTTAAGAAAGAACTTTGATCTCTCCTATAGCTAAGGGATGTCCATCCCGAAAATTGAAGGTTCCTATTGTCTGTATATTTGATGTGTTTATGTAATGATGTCAGTAAACTAACATACCTCCACACTGCCCTCGAGAGTCTAATTCAACAGATCTTAGGTGCTGCATGTGCATCGCATCGCGGGGGACTTTTATACATTGTTCTGAACCCTTAACTGTGATATGGTTAAGTTAACCCAGGGCTGGTGGAGTGTAGAATTGTCTGGGGGCATAATTCAGTGGAGAGTTAGTGATGTGGGTCGTTCGGTCGACAGCCCAGATTGCCCTGGATGCCTCCGTCAGTTTGAAGATGAAGTTGTCATGCCCTTAATATTACACCACTTAACGTTGACCTTATGACTAGATTTTAGGCCGTCTCATATGCTTGAAATATATTAGAAAAATGGTGGGTGGTACTACAAGGAGGTGTAGCACCCTATGTGTCCCGGAGGACAATGAATCAACACTCACTGTATTTTGTAAAGCTGTTTATTCGCATTCTTTATTACATGTTCAGTAAGTGGACATGTGAATAATAAAATAAACGGACTCAGCACTTACAGTCTGCCAACTGGTAGAAGGCACAGGTATTGGTGTGGGCAGCCTACTGCTGATGTTCTCGAATGTATACATGTTGTGATACTTGCAGTTCTTTCGGGGACTGTGTGGTTTCTGGCAGCCACTGTTGGATGTACTGTTCCTCTAGTTCCCTGGCTCGTTCCAAACTCTGCTGGCAGTGTCCTTCTCATGTATCCATTTCTGAGGATCCTGAGTTCGCGGTCGGTTGTGGGCATGCATATTACCCGGGTCGTGCCAGACCATGTCTGTATAGTAATTCTGCGGGCTAGTGGCCGGTGGCTTCGTTCTGTAGGTTTCGCAGGCAGAACAGTATCTCTGGGACATAAGTGGCCCAGGTAGTGTAGTCATCCCCCACATGAAGTCGGAACTGCGCCATGAACTCTTGGTACCTTTTTTCTGTGGGATTAGTGCGGGGGTGGTACACCACCATTGTGTGGTGTACTACCCCCCCCCACTTGGTGCAGAGTGCCTGCCATCGCTTCCCCCTGAACTGCGGTCCGTTGTCGGAGATGATTACCTTTGGGTAACAACAGCGGGCGAAGAAATCATTCTGCAATACTCCTACTACGTTTTTGAAGTGTGAACTCGGGAGGGGATAAGCCTCGCACCACCTGGTGCACAAATCCGCCACAACCAATAAAAATATCTTCTCGTTTGGGGCGCGGGGATATGGTCCCATCAGGTCCAAGGCGATAGTTATGAAGGGTTTGTCTGGTACGCGGGGTTTCTGTTGAGTAACGCCATCAGTGTGGCTCGTTTACAGGCAGTTACATGTTTCGCAGACACCATACAAATTCCCGCATTTGTCATGTGAGCCCTGGCCAGAAATTATGTGCTAGTATTTTACGCTTGGTTTGCTCGGCTCCCGGGTGTCCAGTTGGTGTTCGAGTGTTCCAGGACAAACATTCGTCCCTCCTCTGGGATGTATGTTCGCCAGTTCCTCTCTTGCCCTGCGGGCCGGGTATCCAGTCGGTTATCAACCACACACCAGTTGGCCAGCTGTTCTCTTGCACACTGCTCTCAGCGTTTCGCGACTTTCCCACTATTGACGTCCCGGATTTTGGGATTGTTCCTAATGCCACTTTTCCCTTCGGACGTCCAGGAGTCCAAAGTATTGATCCACGCATCTGTCCACCTGCCTTTACTGCACGCATTAAAATTTGTCGCCCTGCACTTCTCCGTGTCTCGTTCTAAACTCACGTCTGTTCTTAGGGAGTGTTCTGTTCCCTGAACACTATGGGCCATATGCACCCCAATACATATTACATAACCAGCAAACCCAGTGAATGGAATTCGTGCCACTCATGCCCACATGGCGGGAAATGATAGGAGCCGGCGGGGCACAGTTCGAAACAACGGGGCCATCACCTCCGAGTACAGGGCAAGCCTAACCAGGCAGAATGACGTGACACCCGCCAAATTTCAGACTCTACCAAACTTTTCCAGCCAGACAGTTGAGGATGCATACGCGTTAATTAAAGAGTGCACTACCCAAATAAAAAATCTTCCACCAACTTTACAGAAAAAGTGCTAAATATGTTCAAGCCCATGTACCGATCTGATCAAACAAACATTCTTTCCAATCGTGTGCATAAACAAATAAGAGTGACGCCGCCCAGCAAATTACTATACCAGCTGTTACAGATAGCAAATTATGCATTGCCTACCCATTTCAACATGCAATCAGTAATGCCAGAACTATTTTTTTTTTTTAATATGCGGCACTAAAAATTTGTATAGCAAGTAATTGTAGAATTCAAACAAACTCACCCGTTGCTGGCTGAAGTTCTTTCTCTGTGAGTTCTGGCTGGTATGTTGTCCACTGTTCCATGTATTGCAAGCACTGGAACTGATGGCCCCGCAGGGTAATCCATTCTGTGTGGTGTAAGCAACTCGTTTGTATTACGTATTGCTGATGATGAGGAATTGCACACGTGCTGCTACTTCTAAACAAAAGTCGTGGTGTAAGAATCATAGACNTACGTATTGCTGATGATGAGGAATTGCACACGTGCTGCTACTTCTAAACAAAAGTCGTGGTGTAAGAATCATAGACGGTTATGAAAGATCTGCGCCATAGGAGATCACGCCTCACTGCGAAGTCGTCTCTGGGAAGTACCACCACCGCAGCTCGCCAACCTGGTGCCCCTGCCACGGAGCAATCAGCAACCCGCATTACACAAGTGTATTGACGGAAGCTTGACTTGCTGGATTTGTAGGCGAAATTACGGGGGCCCGCCAGCCAGGCGCATGTTACTGCGCCGCAGTGTGTGTTTCAAATACACGNTTACGGGGGCCCGCCAGCCAGGCGCATGTTACTGCGCCGCAGTGTGTGTTTCAAATACAAGTTCTCCCACGAAACTGATAAAAACGTGTCTGGTGTGATGATCTACGAAAATAACTCACACATCAGACGAGGCATGTTGAGTGCTTTGAAGACGTCACGCACATTGGCACATTAAAAACGCAATTTCAGAGCAATCCAACATACGAGGCTAAGAACGGCTTTTTCGAGGCGCTGTATATCAAAATACACGCACAATATATAGATACAAAACCTAGCTACAGACTCTTTACTAATAAAATGATAGGGTCACCACTTAAAGTCACGTAGGTACACGCAGCACAACGGAAACTCTACACGCCACTTCAGGNTACGTATTGCTGATGATGAGGAATTGCACACGTGCTGCTACTTCTAAACAAAAGTCGTGGTGTAAGAATCATAGAAGGTTATGAAAGATCTGCGCCATAGGAGATCACGCCTCACTGCGAAGTCGTCTCTGGGAAGTACCACCACCGCAGCTCGCCAACCTGGTGCCCCTGCCACGGAGCAATCAGCAACCCGCATTACAAAAGTGTATTGACGGAAGCTTGACTTGCTGGATTTGTAGGCGAAATTACGGGGGCCCGCCAGCCAGGCGCATGTTACTGCGCCGCAGTGTGTGTTTCAAATACAAGTTCTCCCACGAAACTGATAAAAACGTGTCTGGTGTGATGATCTACGAAAATAACTCACACATCAGACGAGGCATGTTGAGTGCTTTCAAGACGTCACGCACATTGGCACATTAAAAACGCAATTTCAGAGCAATCCAACATACGAGGCTAAGAACGGCTTTTTCGAGGCGCTGTATATCAAAATACACGCACAATATATAGATACAAAACCTAGCTACAGACTCTTTACCAATAAAATGATAGGGTCACCACTTAAAGTCACGTAGGTACACGCAGCACAACGGAAACTCTACACGCCACTTCAGGNAATAAAATGATAGGGTCACCACTTAAAGTCACGTAGGTACACGCAGCACAACGGAAACTCTACACGCCACTTCAGGGCATTGCGCTTAGGGGCGATAGCACACCTGATGTGCGTAATAGTATCATCTTTATCACTCCTACGCTTCTCGGCCTCAATTGCGAAAAATATCCCCAGGTAGGCGGATCCGTTTTGATATTTAATTTCGCATAATTATGTATTCTTTTCCTCGGCCATACGGATAAGAAAGTAAATTAATCGGAAAATGTATTATGATTGAATATGATCATTCGAAACTTTATTTAAAAAAGTTGCAAAACAAGAACAAGTTTATTTTAACCCATTTACTCGTATATACAGGTTACACAATCGTATATATGTTGTACATGAAGGTTTATTTGGATCGAATTGAATACGTCGATGCTTAGCCCTCAGTGAGTGTCCCTACAGGTAGACGGTTCCCTAACCTAACTGCTGCTCTAGTTATAAACTTACAATCGCACTGCAGTGGCGCTGGAATATTTAAAAGTCGTTTAAAATGGATCGGGGAGAGGGCTGTACTCACTGAGATCCGAGTCAAAGGAACTGCAGACCACGACTGCTGGAAATTTATAGGTTAAGTGCAACGAGTGCTCAGGAGATTTTCTCCTGTGTACGTTTTCACACTCCAGTTATAAACATTTCGCTGTTTGAGTAAAATTTTGTTTCTCTTAACATTGAAACATATTTCTGCTGCAGCATATCGTAAAGTTTTGCTGTAAATAAGAATGCTATAGCTGCACAATTAGTTAAGTCACTAAAGGGTGGGAAAATGATACAATTTTAAGGTTTACAAATGTTATGCTCCCCCATATCCAGCACCACTCTATTTCAGAATAGAAATTGTTAACATAGTTTATTCTGAATACTAAAGTTCTTCTTCCAGGATATTCTTCCACCCTGTACACTAACGCGACGCGGTCGGCAGCTAGATCGGTTACTGCCGCTACAATGGCAGGTTATCAAGATTTAAGTGAGTTTGAACGTGGTGTTATAGTCGGCTCACGAGATATGGGGCATAGCATCTCCGAGGTAGCGATAAAATTTGGATTTTCGCGTACGATCATTTCACGAGTATTCCGTGAATATCGGTAATCCGGCAAAACATCAAATCTACGACATCGCTCCGGCTGGAAAAAGATCGTTAACAAACGGGACAAACGACGACTGACGAGAATCATTAAACGTGACAGACGTGCAACCCTTTCTCAAATTGGCGCAGATTTCAATGCCTCCTGCATGCCTTCAGACATTAATTGAGTTCATGCCACGTCGCCTTGCGGCACTTCTGCGTGCTCGCGGGGGCCCTACACGATATTAGGCAGGTGTGCCAGGTTTTTTTTTGCTCTTTAGTGTACGAACAAAGCTCTAAAATGTACACCAGAGGGCCAACGCACCACATGCGTGCGCACTCAGCTTCGGAATATTTTACATTTGAACTATTTCTTACTATCCATTACCAACACACCTATTTTCTGCCTGTCTTTATTCATATCAGTTATAAATTAAATATTATAATTTATATATAAAATAAAAGTAGAAGTTAAATTAAACTAAAGATAAAGCACTTTCAGTTGTTTTATGTTAACGGAGGTATAAAACGCTTGTGATGGATAACGTGTTCAGGAAACACCAAAATACATGACGTGGTTTTTTTAAAAAGGTTTTATTCAAAAAGTGTGAAGAAACTGCGAATATACTACAGTGTTACAGGCGCACGTGAATCTGGCAACGCCCTCCACCTCAGCGGACCAATAACATACATCATTCGGTACAGTTACTGAGTTCTGAGTCAGCGAGAAACATTGAAACGTAACGTCAGCAAAGTGCGTCCATGCCTTCACAGGCACATACTAGCTGATTCGCACCAAGCCTGTTGGAAATAATGACATCAGTCCATTAGTTGGCCCAGTGTCGAAAGCGTTAAAAAACGGAAAGCAAAATAATCCATTTCAGTAGTCACAAATGTTTACGTATTACTTTTAATTCAACTTTAAGGCGTGGAACTATTTCCCCTTGGCCGTTGCCAACTTCACTGGGCGTATATCGGTCCGCGCACCCGTTAAAGTACATGCATGCAGGGGCAGTGACTTTTTTCAAAGTTTGAGTTGGATAGCGCTCAGTTAACCGTAAACAGCTTACAGCAGGAATACTCTTCTTTTATTATCTGGACGGGGAGAATTACCGCTGTGCCACTGGAATAAACCAGTGTACAGAATGTTCTTAGTCATTTAATAATTTTTCAAACCCCGGCTTGGAATATAATTTATTGCGCATTTGTATCCTTCTGCTATATGAAAACAATTAACATTGCTGCAGACCTGAACACCATTCATGCGTTGATAAAGGAAAATATGACATTACTAGGAAAACACGTATAAATTTCCGTCAAACAATTTTCTAGTCCAATTCACGAAATCAGCAGTCTGGTATTGCAATATTATGGCATTATATGTATTCAGGGTTTTATTAAGTTGGTTTATATCCAGTGTTTACATCGCCAAAGGCGAATCGTGTATAGCGCGTTTTGTGAGCAGTAATTGAAAACTCTATAAAGTGCTGCATCTGGTTTGATAATACACAGTTAATTACGTTCATAGCATGTTTATTTTGCCCCTGCACTGACGTGTGCTTCATAAAAAAACCATGCAATCATCTGTTTATCCTAATATTTGCGGAAGCCCGGGTATTTGATATTAGTATACTCACCGCATCTGTCGAGTGGTAGTTATGCCAACCAAAACCAGCTCACTGGCCTCGCGCGACATTTGATCTTCTCCTCCTGGATTAGCCTGCAAAACTAACAACATTTTGGAACAAGAAAAGATCAAAGAACATCTTCAAACATTTAGTATTCTTAATGCTCAAAGAATTAAGCTTTTAATTAGCTAATGATAACGAGTACTGAAAATAAAACTATTTTATTAATTTCACGATGTTGAAGTCATCAAAAACTTTTTAGTTAGCTTTCGGTGATTGTGCTACGAATTGACACGCCCTGGAGTACTCTGATCAGTCATGGATAAACTCTTGAGGGTAAAAGTAACTAATCACATGCTCGTTGTAGCAGAAAACTACCGAACACATGACAGCCGCTCAAGTGCAACATAAAACTACTGATTATATACTCGTGGTTAGTGAAATCTCGAGAATTTCCGTATTTGAGAGAAACGCATATGAGTACAGCCGCAAATTTTTGTGTGTCCGTAATTCGTTACTAGTAGACTGGTATTTTGTGTCGATGAAGTGATACAATAAAATTATTACAAACGAAATTGTGCTGAAATTGAGTCAGTTAATACATCAGTGCTTTCTGTTAAAAATAGGTTTAAATCACCACGAATTTAAGCATTACACTTTTAATGCGACGGTAATGCATAACCCCCCCTTAATTAACTGCAAGTACGGTCTGTTGTGAAGTTGACGTTGAAATACAATCGGTCGCGGGCAGGGAATTTTTTTTAAAGGTTGATTTAAAAGTTGCCAATTAAAAGGAAATCAGCCGTAGTAATTAGCATAAATCAATATAAGTCACTAGACACAGAGCTCCTGCCTCACGCACACGACAGACACAAAGAGCGTTAAAGAACTTTTAACATTTCGGTGCGCTGAGCGCCGTGTTCTGTGCGCTACCAACCAAAAAAAAAAAAATAGTATTTGCCTTTCGTCTTTCCGCTTGAAAACGAAAGGTCAAAAGGGTAGCAGTAATGATGCCACGCGTATTAAATACACGTTTAGTAACCTATAAAGTTAGGTGACCACAAAGGAATAAACAAACAGATAATTGTTGTAAGTGAGCGATGTTATTGTAAGAAATAAATCCGACATCGAAGTTTAAAACATATATAAACTAATCTCGAAACTAAACTCCTAGTAAAAAGAAAGTGTTTTTGGTAGAGTTACGTTCTAGCAGAGAGCAAGTAAGTACACGGAGACAAGACAGCGTGGCGGTTCCTTTGACCTCTTGTCTGATTGGCTACTGTTAGCTGGCAAGTAAGTTCCTAGGCGCTTATTGGCGAACGGCGTTACAATTATTGTATCAGGTCAGTGACCCCGTCGTGCAGCTGGAATTTGCTTTATAGTGCATTCGCGGTTACTTCCAACTTTTCTGAAGCCCTTCTGAAGTTGTACTTCCTGGATATTCCTCCGCCTCATGCAAACAAAGCTTAACCGAGTCTAGATAACAACGCCATAGGGACAGTGCGCCGCATTCGCACGCACTCAGTCTGATGATATTTTGCATGAGAACTATTTCTTACCGGGCGTTAACAACACACCTATTTTATTTGTTTTTTTTTCGCACTAGTTATAAATTAAATTTTATTATTTTTAAATGCAATAACAAAAACTTCAGTTTAACGAAAATTAAGGTATTTTTATTTTAACATAAGCATAAAACGCTTGTGAAACATGAAACATAAAGTAAGCAACCACAAGCGTTATACATGTGGTGATTTTTCAAATATTTGTTTCACAAATGTGAAGAAACGGCGAATAGACTCTATAATCGACTGTTTAACCTCTGTTTTCTTAAGTATTATGTGCTGCTGTGCTATTTGTTTACCACGCGTGAACTTGCACGAAAGTAACATTAACCATGCACAAACCATATATATTGGTTAATCTACTTTCCTAAGAATTATAGACTTATGAGGCCATTTGGCTGTCTATCTGTGCCTTTGTGCACCCCCCCCCCCTTTTTTTCTCTGTAACTTTTAACTCCCGAAAAAAATATGAATGTGGCAAAGATGACGTCAGTAACTGCCATCTCTACACAATCTTTCATAAAGGCGTATATTCTGTAACTGTGAAACTGCAAATATACAAACTTAATCTCTGCGCGAGCATGCCTTCGGTCCAAAGAAGATACGTCAAATGCGCCTGTTTACTTTTTTGTCAGTGTGATTTACTGTTATTTTACGCAGGTGAATATATTCTCTAATTCCAATTATTCCCTTTGCGTTAGTTAGTAACAGTGTTTCTTCTTCCTCATTCATACTAGATATTTGCCTGTGTTTCTTCACACTGCCGTCCCTCAGCCCGTTTTATTATTGGTTTTCCGGCCATCCGTGTTTCTTCAGGCTTACTGCCCCGAGTTATTTTTATTAAATTTTGTCTTTCAGCTTTGTTAAAGGGTTTATTCCATGTTCGTCTCCTTTTTCTCTACGAACGTGTTGATGTCTTGCTCGTTGCATTTTTCTCTTACGGTTTGATTCCACATTATATCTATCCTTGTAATAATGTTTGACTAGCGCAATTTATTATTAAAAAAGTATTCGCATTTAGTATTAATACCGAATTATTATTACTTTTTCTGTAATTAAATCACAGCTACTGACTTAAAAACAAATATACATATCTCTGAAAGTATATCTTTACCGTGCAGTATTTCGTTCTATAATGGTAAAGAGTTATGTTCAGAAATTGGCGGGAAGTTGATCTAAATCACGTGGCTCAAAAGCTGTAAATTTTTACAACTGAAACAATTTCATTTTTCACAGTTTATGGGAGATTTGAAAACAGTTAGTTTGATAGCACAACGAAATTATTCTAAATTCAAATCGTTAAAATCTGAGTTGAAATATATTTTACTCTTATCTCGTATCAAATTTTCGTTGGGAAGAGGCTGATGGTATCACGAATAAGAGAGAAAGAGAGAGATAAAGAGAGAGAGAGAGAGAGAGAGAGAGAGATCGTTGGTCTGCACGCGGGTGTGTGTAAGTGTTTGCGTGGGTGTGTACTTCTGCGCACATGGCTACATGTAGGTGTCCACATAAGAATACTCGTGAACATGCATGCATTTGTTTCTAACCCACTTAATAGCAATGTTTGATTGGTTGGATGAAAATATAGCATATGTTATACGTTCATCTGCGAATGGATATGACTCATCAAATAAAGAAAGGTCATTTATGAATGCTTATACATTCCAAATCGGTAAAAAAATAATTTTAAACACATATATATTTTTAAGGATGTGCGATATATAATAGAAAATATGTTGGGTTGCCCATCTGAAGGTTACAGTATTGAATCCANTAATTTTAAACACATATATTTTTAAGGATGTGCGATATATAATAGAAAATATGTTGGGTTGCCCATCTGAAGGTTACAGTATTGAATCCAGTTGGGACCTGTTAGCTATTTCCTTGCCTCATGACAATNCAGTTGGGACCTGTTAGCTATTTCCTTGCCTCATGACAATAAGTTTGTAAATATAACTTTTTTTATGAAGTATAAACTTTGTAAAGGAAATACAAGTTTACACAAGGAAAAGTTTGCTCAGATGAAAAGAAATCATGACAAACTGCCCAATTTGAAATTAACTCGTTCGTGTTGAAGCGGCGAATAAAAATATTTTGGAAGGGCGCAGTAGTGACTCATTAAGATTTGATAGAATGTTTCATGTGACAATCCCTGTTAAATGCTGCATTTTTATAATATTTTTCTTTTCAATGCCTTGAGGTGTAATAAACTCTGTGAAATGATGATTGCACAGCAGAAATATCTATGTACATTATAGGTTTCCCCGACTGACTGACTGACTGAATCATCAACGCACAGGGCAAACCGCTAAACGCAAAGGCATGTAAATTTAGGGATGGCTTTCCCTTAGGGTGCAGGCATTCAATAAGCAAGGGTTTTTCGAAATTTGACCTCTAAGAGGGTGGGAAGGAGTAAAATGTGTTTTAGAGTACTTCTCAATTGCTGATTAACGTCACAAGGTATCGTTATTTTCATTTATTTAAAAGGTTACCTGTATAAATGCCTAACAATTGATTTGAGGTTTTTTTTTTTAAATTAAATCCTTAAGAATGTAAATGGGTAAAATGTATTTCCGGGGACTCCTGAATAGGTTTTTTATCCGATAAAGTATCATCATCCTTTTTGCTCTCAAAAGCTTCCATAAAACCTATTAATTAATTTAAGGAGTTTTTGAAATCAAAACACTAAGAGGGTGAAAATATGTAACTTATATTTTCTAGTACTCTTCAATAGCTCATTAACCCAATAATATATCGTTATGGCCTTTACTGAAAAAGATGCTACATAAATACAATTTTTTTTCTTTCGAAATATTACTTCTAATAATGTGAAAAGTTTTTAAAGGCATTTTAGAGTAATCCTTTAATACCTCATTAACTAGAAAGAGTATAGTTAAGCTCTCTGCTTCCAATGGTTGGCTACATAAGGAAAGCTCAGCAATGTTTTCATATTTGTGTCTGTAGTTATAACAGCTCAGAGGTATGCACCCTCGTTACTGTTGCAAAGCCATTTCGAACACACCGATATCAAGAAACTAATATGCTCGTCAAGAAAATCAGGTATCCGCAAAGTTGCTGCACACAGGTGTAGTGCACATACAAACAGAGCGGGAAAAATCTACTACTCGATCGCGACGATTGTGCATCCGGAAATTATGTGAGCTACACAAGGTCTTACGCCGTTCTCTCCCTTTCCTCTTATTCCCCTCTCCCCCTCATCCAAATGATTAGATAAAGCGCTCGGTTGCGGGTGTCAGATGTAGTTTGAGGCTGATTTCCGGGTACTTCCTTGACATTTGTCTGCACGCAGATGCGCACGCGTTGCGTAGACGAACAACGTCGTACGATACGCCCTACTTGGAGTTCATCGCCCCTTCTCAGCAGCAACGGTAGCATTCGTGTCCCACCCCTCCCCGGGGCCGTGGTGGTGTAGTGGTTAAACTACTTGTCTCCCACCAAGGGTAAACGGGTTTTATTCCCGGCGGGGCCGCCCCGNCCGTGGTGGTGTAGTGGTTAAACTACTTGTCTCCCACCAAGGGTAAACGGGTTTTATTCCCGGCGGGGCCGCCCCGTATTTTCGCATGTGAGAATCGTACCGGACGATGCCGCTGGTCGGTGGGTTTTCTCGGAGATCTCCCGTTTCNCCCCGTATTTTCGCATGTGAGAATCGTACCGGACGATGCCGCTGGTCGGTGGGTTTTCTCGGAGATCTCCCGTTTCCCCAGCCCTTGCATACCGGCGCTGCTCCATACTCACCTCCCTTCACCCTCGTTGGCTCTCAAGACGTCGATGAAGAGCCAGCCAAACTTCTTCACTCTTTTCATTCGCCGCACCCCTCTCCAGCTGCACAGATAATTTGACCGAGTGATAGTTTTCGCGCCATACCCAGACATAAATGCCATTGGATGCCATCTTGGGCAGTCTGACAATGCAATAGGGCTGTCTGACAGTATACTGCGGCTAGGGTGGTAGGCGACTAACTAGCGGGACGCGGATAAACACGATATGTCGCGAGCCGACTCTTGTTCGCTGCAGTCCCACCTCCCGCTTTGGTCTGAGTCAGCCCATAGGGCCACGTGTGCTCGTTGTTTCACAATTACTTCGCTCTCGCTCCCGCATCACACGTTGGTTTGAGAGTGTCTTCATTGAGGGACAGGTCGGGTGATCGTGCTGGCCAGGGGAGCTGACGAACACCTTCGAGAACGCGTTGGGTAACACGAGACGTGTGTGTGCACGGGCAATGTCCTTCTGGAGGAGGACATCTCCTTGGCGTTGTAGGAACGGCAAAAAAAAATGGGCTGTAGGATGTCATGGATGTAGCATTCACAGTTCCTTGATCCCTTAACAAACACCAGAGGCGTACGGTCTTTGTAGGCTATTTCTCTCCAGACCTTGATGCNTCACAGTTCCTTGATCCCTTAACAAACACCAGAGGCGTACGGTCTTTGTAGGCTATTTCTCTCCAGACCTTGATGCCAGGAGTTTGTCCTGTATGTCGCTGCAGTATACGCCCTGGTTGTTGTCGCTCTCCTGGTCAACGCCGCTCTTGCAAACGACCGTCACTTGCGCCAAGACAGAATCTTCTCTCATCACTAAACACAACTCCACGCCATTCACCCCTCAAGTTGCTTTGTTCGCGACACCATCCGAGGCGGTCTGCACGGTGTTGAGGTGTGAAAGGAAGCCTGGCGAGTGGCACCCTTGATCGTAGCTCAAGGTTCAGCAAACGGCTGATGATGGTCCTGCAGATAATCTGGGTGCAACAGTGACCCTAATCTGTGCGGTGGTCGCGGTGTGATCAGCAATGGCTGTTCGTCTTATGCGGCGGTCCAGGCGGGAATCCGTATGCCGCTGCCATCCGGATCCCGGTTGACGAGTATGTGCACAATCGTTGGACCACCGGCATCACCAATGTTGCACAGCAGACACCTCACGTGCTACGCGTTGGGCAATTCTTCGGAAGGATCATCCAGCCTCCCACCAGCCCCCACCATACGACCCCATTCAAAGTCCGTTAATTGCATGAACTGGGGTTGTCTATGCCATCGTGGCATGTCTACAAAGCTTACTACACACGTACCGATGCAGGAAAACAACAGACTACTCTTTCACCGAATCATCTACAGTTGTATTGGGATCAGCGGTGTTAGACCTAGTACGTAGTTCCTACTCTGTCCACAGCACAGCACTATTAGTCATTGCATGTACTCCCCTCTATCAGTGCCCCATGCGCATATGGTGTTTCTACGTCACCGCTTTAGTGGTGTTCATTTTACATTTTCCACGAGTGTGTGTATACAGTATATATACATACTGTATATATACATATACAGGATATGTATATTTGTATACGGGATATATATATATTGGATGTATCTAAATTCGACCGACCAACTTCGGTGGCAGGTTATTCACGAAATAAGATTTTGAAAACATATACACGACCTATGGTCTAACTCGACTCCCGAGGTAGGTACACGTCTTTGAAGTTGAACCTGACGCACCAGATTATTACAGATATCGGAGAAAATATGTAAGATAGAACACTGCGGTTCTAGATAATGTGAAAGTGTAAAATTATCTTGAAACACAGCAATACCTATAGATGTCATTAAATTAATTAATGGAAATAGTAACTGTTACCACTCTTATTGCAAGCCATTCGACATGATACGGTAGCATATGTAGGATATTATTGATGGGATGCGAATCCACATGTTCCATTTGACGTAAACACCCTAACCCCTCCGTTTTCGAGTAATTCGAGTTTGAAACTTCAAAAGAGTTATGTTCAAAACCTGGCAGGCGGGCAACATGCACAACACCCAATAACAAATGGTTTCGAATATCAAAGGGACCAGGTAACACACACACACAGAGAGAGAGAGAGAGAGAGAGAGAGAGAGAGCGAGAGGACTGAAAAATTCAGACATATTAGGTAAAAAAGTATGGTGGTGGTTTACCGGTATTTAATTTTTAAGTTGGAGCAATAAAAGGATGCCAGGTAAATTAACATTGTCATTTATTACACAATGACGTGCAATACTGTGGTTTAAACGAACTTTAGACGAGGTGCTCGAATTGTCGGCCTTCAACCTCACTGCAGAGTGTACATCGACGACGCCACGATTGTCGAACATCGTCAAATACGCCGGGTGCGGTTCTTACGATTTCGGCAGCAGCATGTATTCTGGCCACGAGATCCTCCAGAGACGCTATTGGAGTCTCGTACACCGAACAATTCATAGCATCCCACAAGTAAAAGTCAAGTGGGGTAAGATCCGAGGACCTCGCAGGACATAACCTCAGCCCATCATGGCCTATACTTTTACCTGGAAACGTAGTGTCAAGGTACTTTAGAACTTGTGCACCAAAGTGTGGTGGTGCACCATCATGCTGCAGCCACATTTTTTGTGGAACGTCTTCCAGCAACTCTGGCAAAACCTGTTGCAAAATAACGAGGTGCCGGTCAGCATTTAACCGAGCGGGCAACATGTATGGCCCAATTAAACTGTCACCTACAATACCACACCTTACGTTAACGCCAAATTGCTCCTGGTAATTGCGGATGAAGGGTGCGCTGGTGTTCGTCTCTGCCCACACGCGACTGCTACGAGACGTCAACCCACATTATCTTGTGAATCGCGCTTCGTCAGTAAACAACACGACACTAGGGAAATGCGGCTCAACTGCATATCGTTGTAAACACCACTGCACGAACCGTAAACGTTGTGGGTAGTCTTCAGACTTCAAATGGTGCACTTTCTGTCGGCGACATGGATGTAGCAGCTGTTCATGAACAGCTCTCCACACATTCATGTGTCCAGTGCAGACACCATGCGCAACTTGACGGATGCTGGTAGATGGCAACTCACGGAACCTCCGCAGCACCTCATCTTCAAAGGGAGGTGTTCGTGCCGACCTTGGACGGCCAGCATTAGGCCTGTACACCTGTAACATGTACGGTATTGGCACAGGTACGCTCGGTTTCACAGTGTACAATGATCCATGTGACGTCACGTAAACACATTGCGTGACTCTTTTACTCGCCGTAAATGTCCCCTGTTCGCAAAGCCTCCTATCAATGGCTATGAACGTTGAATGATGTAGCACAAGTATGTTTGGATACCTTTCCTTACATATGCGTGCTACAGCTCTATTGATGCACTGCGCAGCGTCATTCACAAGGTGAATGTCAGCCATTTAAAGCCATGTAAAACGATCCATTTCGCGATACTCCAACCAAACCTATGTTCCACTCCACTGAACTCTAGTACAATGGTTTTGGCTGAGTAAACGACTGAACATATCACATGACACATAGGCCAAAGACCCTCCACCTGACGATGGAGTGTGTTGTGTGGCGGCCTACTTGACAGGAAATTAATCCCCCAGGTAACTGTATGACGCCATCCCTCACGCAACCGTGCTGTGGTACCTGCATTAAAATAGTGTTCACCCGCACCAGCCTCGTATACGTGATGGCCATGATAACCATTTCCCAAAGTCTATTTACAAAATACACCTCATCCACGATCACAACACACACAAGTAAATTCTTACACAGAAGAGGCATTTAGTGACTGTGGTATGGACGAAGACGTTGTCATACAATTATCGACTAGTACCGTAAACGCTGCATTATCGCACGCATTACGGTGTTGTCCTCTGCTCTTTTAATGCTCATGCTTAGTAAGCCACAATTCATTCCGCACTCTCGAGTCTGTCACCACGGAAATGGCACACAGACAGATGCAGTGTAATTTGCTAGTGTTTCAATTTATTGTGACTTACGGAATTTCTCAACGCCGTTGTTACGTACCTCTCTCTCTATCTATCTCTCTCTCTCTCTCTTATCTTGTCCCTTCGATATACGCAGCCATCCAACCAGGTTTTGAAAATAATTCTTTTTAAATTTTAAACTCGAATTACTCGAAAACGGTGGGGGTTAGGGTTTTTATACAAGGCAACTTTTTTCGTCAATTGGAACATGCAGATTCATATTCCATCGATAAGATCCCTCATATGTCGAATGGCTCGCAATAATAGTGGTAACATTTATTATTTTTATGAAATAATTTGTTGACAGCGAAAGATTTTGTGGTGTTTGTAGATAATTTTATACTTATACATTATCCATAAACGCGTAGTTCCATCTTACGTATTTTCTCCGATATCTGTAATAATCTGGTGCGTCAGGTTAAACTTCAAAGACGTATAACGCTCTTGGGAGTAGATTTAGACCATAGGTCATATATATANATCTGGTGCGTCAGGTTAAACTTCAAAGACGTATAACGCTCTTGGGAGTAGATTTAGACCATAGGTCATATATATGTTTACAACTTATTTTTTCATTATTAACCTGGAGCCGAAGTTTGTTGGTCGAATTTAGATACATACTATAAATATACATACAAACACGTGTGTCTGTGTATATATATATAGAGTGCTCATATATGTATACTGTGCTTATATATATATATAAAAACGATTTTAAAACTTCACATTCTTTGCTGACATAGTACTTTGCAAACTATTTAGAAAGAAGTAATTATTTTATTNAAACGATTTTAAAACTTCACATTCTTTGCTGACATAGTACTTTGCAAACTATTTAGAAAGAAGTAATTATTTTATTCGTATTTGCCCTACATACTCTCTTTCACTACAAAATTGATCATACTTAAGGGGTCATCGCAGGGGCGCACAAGTGGTTTCATGCACAAAAAAAGGGTAGTATGTATACAGAGAAATAAAAGGTACCACTCCAAGCATGTATTGCAGAGGAACCACACTTGTAGGATGCACTTAGTATGGAGTTGGACCACTCGTGGCCCACTACGGGCGGGCAAGGTGACGTTCAAACAGATATTCTCGGCGGGAGATTCTGCCACAGCTGGCGCAACTGTTACTCCAAATCCGCCGTAGTTGACGCTGGCCTAAGTTGCCGCCCGATCTGGCTCCAAAAGTTTTCTTGATAGGTCTGGGGACCTTGCAGGTCATAGGCAGGCCAGATATACCCGTGCTGTGTGAGGTCGGTAATGTTCCTGCTGGGAAATGGGGTTGTCAAGCTGTACCAAGAGTGGGGAGCGCACGTAGTCGCAAAATTTCCTGAACGTATTGCCGCGTCATCAGGGTTCCTCCAATCAGCACCAGTGTGGTGCGGGAACCGTAGTAAATGGCACCCTGCACCACGACACCTCTTGTCGAGGCGCTGTGCCGCTCCAGAATGAAGCGTGGATCACGCCACTGACTAGGACGTCTCCAGACTCCAATTTGGCAGTCTTCTGTATCCAGACAGAACCGCGACTCGTTGCTGAATACCACTTGTCGACAATCCACACGTTGCCGTGCCGCCCGTTCACGGCAGAAGGTTACACGTGCTCGCCGATGCTCAGGTTGTGATGGTAGACGTCGTGATGGACGCAGCGACGTAATATCCAGCTCTGCTAGCCAGCTGGATACGGTAACAGTGGACACAGGCGTATCCCCAGCTGCCGTGATACGTCCCTGGATGGTGCGCGGCGATGCCTGTGAAGCGCACGCAGCCCGTCGCACGATGAAGCGATCTTCCCTGATGTCGGTCCGCCGGGTTCGACCCGAGCCTTCTCGACGGGCGTGAGTACTCCGCAGTTCCCACCGCATCCAACGCCGACTCTCAGTGCAGGCAGGACGTCTCAAGTAGCGAGCGATGCGTCGACACGTCCAACCTGCCTCTCGGGCGCTGACGATGCGGCATCTCTCGCACTCGTCCAGGTGTGCGGAGGGTTTCTCTGACGTGACGTCGAGGCGTGCTGCGTGTTCACTGTGGCTCACACTACTCGCAATGCTACTATGACCTCATACGGTGTCTTGCAGCTATAGATGATGAAGGGACAGGTGTGCCCCGTATTGGCACACCCACCCAAGCACATGTCGAGCTTCGACGCTACTGTGTGGCTACCTACGTCGGACTCGCACGTTTCGTTTATGATGGCCAATTTTTTTTTTTTAATTAGAATAGTTCATTTGTTGTTACATACAACTTTTCTGAAGACCTGCTTAAGTTTTACTTCCACGCTGTTCCTCCGCCTCATTTAAACAAAACTTAACTAAATCTAGAAAATTACACCAAAGGGACAAGCACCTCATTTTTTGCCCACACTCACTGTACTAATATTTTGCATGATAACTATTTATTTGTAGGTGTTACCAGCACACCTATATTATATTGATTTTATTCGTAATATTCTTTATGAATGAAATTTAATTTATAGATAAAATACGAGTAAAAGTTCAATTTAACTAAAAATAAAATGCTTCTATTTCAAGAGCAGCATAAAACGCTAGTGTTACTCTAAATTCGAAACAATTTAAACTACTCCAAATCAGCGTGTTTGCTGAAGATCTTTTAAAACTGGTACTATTGAATCAGTAGAATTCTACTGGTAATTTTAGTTGCTGGTATTAAATGATTTAACAATAATTTCTACAGATCCCTAATGGATTGCACTGGCCCAGCAGTAAAAACCTCAGTTTTTTTTTCACTGATTCACCAGTAGATAACAACTCATTAACTGAATATCCAGTAAAATAATTCCAGTGGTTGAAATAATTGATTAATATCTAGTGCGTACATGACGTATATAAGAAACAACCAAGCACGGCAGATATGGGGTGGTTTTTCAAAAGTTCTATTCAAAAAGCGAGAAGGTTCTGCTAATAGATTATGTAAGAAATGTTCAGTTAAGATAGTCTTGCGTTGAAGGTGCAAAAGGTGTTGGGAGACTCACTCTTGCACGTTGGGGATCAGCAGCTCCAGCGATGCTATCACTTCCCGGATATCCGCAAGCTTGTGCGGGGTCATCACGACCTTTACTGACGAGTTCACTTCAGACACTCCTGACCAGAATGACAGCTGCCACCACCACACACGATTTACTTAGACATCTGCAAAGTTCGCGTTCCAAGGCTGTTTGATTAGTTTTCTCGTCGGGCCACTTACACATCATTATAGGTTGTTCACGGTAAAGTGACCACTTTTAAAATCAAACTCTGAAAACATATCGCTGTTCTTGACTACACACACGATTCAGGACACACTACCATGCAGGCTCCCAGTTAAGTTGGCGGCGAATTAATAAAAAATAGTCCCAAGATTCAGCATTGTAGTGACAGTGTAACGTTCAAATTTATGGTCATTGAAGTTAGTGATGTACTGTTTCATATACGTATTTGCATATAATTAGCACGTTTACATTCCTAATAACTCCACGGTTTTACTTGGCTGGCGAATGAATAAAGTGATCAGGCGCGAGGTAATGTTAAATTTACACTCGGCGGAAGGATACAAAAGGAAAGTCACTGCAGATCCTAAGCAGGGTTGTTACAAGCGCTTAGTTTACCGTGAACAGCCTACACAATTTAGAATCGACCTCATTCGCTTATTACAAAGTTATTGCTCACTTATACATGGATTACTTGTGTATATGCAATAACTGAAATAACATATAATTTTTTTTTTAAGTTTTAGGGTTATGATAGTTGCAGTTGACGTTAAATTCAGCAATTGTATTCAAAAGTGTATTTGTTTTAAATACCACCAAACTTGTAGTCATTACTTGTAAGTACTTTATCCTCAAATAAAAGTAATTAGATTATAAAGTTTTTGCTATATAGCATCCCAAAATCACAATTATTGGTGTTTTTGGAATATACAAATAAAATACTATAATTTGATAGTATTTACATAAAATTTAACAAGGATGATTAAAATAACGGTTATTTATTGATTTTAAGGTATGCTTAGTACAATTTCTTTTACAAATGTTACATATAAAAATATGCAGAAATGTTTTTCTTTAGGCAATATTTAAAAATTACGAAAACACTTCATACAGTGATTTAAGACATTTATTGAAGTAATTAATAGTATCTTATTTCAATATAAGATATGTCATATCGTTAAATGAGTTAGTTTTTCTGACTTGTACATACAAAAAAAAAACNTATCTTATTTCAATATAAGATATGTCATATCGTTAAATGAGTTAGTTTTTCTGACTTGTACATACAAAAAAAAAACACTAAAATTGTGATTTTTACATACCATTATGCAAACACTATGCAGTCTAAAATTAATTTATGCTAGGAAATAGTACATATGGGCTATTTGCGGTTTCTTCACACTTATTGAACCAAACCGTTGAAAAAACACCCCGTGTGTGACGGACTTGGTTGTTTTCTGCCATGTAGCACAAGCGTTTTATACTTCTGTTAACATAAAGATACCTTATTGTTTATTAAATTGAATTTTTACTTATATTTTAGATATAACGTATAATATTTCATTTTCAATTAATATGAATAAAAACAGCGAGAAAATAGGCATGTTGGCAATGCCTAGGAAGAAATAGTTCTTATTGCAAAATATTATTACACTGTGTACGCATGAACGCAGTGCGCTGTCCCGTTGGCGTAATTTTTAGACTCGGTTAAGCTTAGTTTGCATGAGACGAAGTAATATCCTAGAAGCAGGACTGTAGCAGGGCTTCAGAAAAGTTGGAAGTAACCGTGAGCGGACTATACAAGCAATATCTGTAATTCGAACAGTANTATCTTATTTCAATATAAGATATGTCATATCGTTAAATGAGTTAGTTTTTCTGACTTGTACATACAAAAAAAAAAAACACTAAAATTGTGATTTTTACATACCATTATGCAAACACTATGCAGTCTAAAATTAATTTATGCTAGGAAATAGTACATATGGGCTATTTGCGGTTTCTTCACACTTATTGAACCAAACCGTTGAAAAAACACCCCATGTGTGACGTACTTGGTTGTTTTCTGCCATGTAGCACAAGCGTTTTATACTTCTGTTAACATAAAGATACCTTATTTTTTATTAAATTGAATTTTTACTTATATTTTAGACATAACGTATAATATTTCATTTTCAATTAATATGAATAAAAACCGCGCGAAAATAGGCATGTTGGCAATGCCTAGGAAGAAATAGTTCTTATCGCAAAATATTATTACACTGTGTACGCATGAACGCAGTGCGCTGTCCCGTTGGCGTAATTTTTAGACTCGGTTAATCTTTGTTTGCATGAGACGGAGGAATATCCTAGAAGCAGAACTGTAGCAGGGCTTCAGAAAAGTTGGAAGTAACCGTGAGCGGACTATACAAGCAATATCTGTAATTCGAACAGTANACTGTAGCAGGGCTTCAGAAAAGTTGGAAGTAACCGTGAGCGGACTATACAAGCAATATCTGTAATTCGAACAGTATTTCATACAGATTTATATAATGAGTTTTTTGATGGCCAACGCACTTAAAGAGAGTGAGAGTCTAAAAGCTATGTGCTGTGTTGAAAATGGGAGAAAATAAGAATTATTCTGTTACAATACTAATTAAAAGCATGGAGGAAAATTCTTCTTGTGACCTTGGGGATGTTGTAAACAAATTAACAGCATTCATAAACAAATGTAAATAAATAAAGCAGTTTTCAAAATCAACAGAATTACGCAATAAAATTAATGAAATTTGTATTATATAATTAAGAACGAAAATTATTACTTGTTGCATTTCTTTCATTGAATAAACACAGTCAACGTATGAGTGGTTGATATGAATGTTTAGTGTTATTCGGTGATTTTTTTATTGGAATGTAGCGGAAGGATACGCCAAGCACTGTAAAAAGTAATAACTCTGTGATTTTAGAAGTGCTATTTCAACCGCTAGTAGCTTAAACAACAATGTACGTTTGTAAAATATCACCAACTGATGCAAAGTTTTTTGTAATTTCAAAACAATTGTGAGTTGTTTTTTATACTTTAATTGGGAATTTTTCTGGCAACTGTCTTTCAAAAATATTTTACTGCTCTATATCCAGACTATACATTCAATATTGCATATATATATATATATATTGTATATTCAGTATTGCATGTTCCTTTAGCAGTATTTTTTAAGAACACACATGAACCACGTGACCTTTAAACTGATGCGTTACGTGTTGTTGTCAGACTTGGATGGGAGGAATTAACGGTTCGAGAGGAATTTATTAGCTAATTAATTAGAAGGACTGTTCCCACTACTCTGTTCGTGAACACACACACGTTCATGAACAAGCGATATTTTTGTTTTTACTCTCGGCGATAAAACAAATCCAGTAACGTTTAACGGCCCGTGAGGAGATAAATCCGGCGATTCCACCGTGGTGCATTAAACGGCATGGCGCTCCATTTTCTCACATCGGCACTGAAACAAATTACATTACAAAGAAAGAAACACGTAGTCGATAACATTTATAGGTCTTTAAAAGCAGTTATTTTCCTTACATTTCAGTGCCTTAATATTAATTTAAAACTCTTTTAGAGTAATAATACTCTGGGTTAGATTCAGCACACACTACCATGCAGGCTCCTAGTTAAGTTGGCTGCAAATTAATAAAAGTAGTCCCAAGATTCAGCATTGTATTGAGAGTGTAACGTTCAAATTTATGGTTAATGAAGTTAGTGATGCACTGTTTCATATACGTATTCGCATATAGCAGCATAGAAGAAAAAGTTAATTGTTGCTCGTGTGACATTATAAAGCGCTACAGTGAGTTTTAGTTGGTGAGCCCGTATAGACATACATTCAGTTAGTTGAAAGCTAACTGGGTGTATTTTTTAAACATATCTAAGATTCTTTGTTTCTTCGCATTTCGCAGTCATTTGCTAAGTATGCAAATCAACGCAACCGTGCTGCTAACTTACTGGTACCAAACTACATACATTGTCATAGTTATAATTATTACAACAATTGTAATAAAAATAAAAGTACCTCGGTTCACGTGTCGCCATAAAAACACCCCCCCCCTTCCCTAATTTTTCTGGCGTCATGATCATGCAGAGGTTAGACTACTCGCCTGCCACAACTACGCTGATCGNAATTTTTCTGGCGTCATGATCATGCAGAGGTTAGACTACTCGCCTGCCACAACTACGCTGATCGGGTTAGAGTCCCGGCGTATCTACTCCCGTCTTTTCTCGTCTGGGTGACTAGGCGGACGTTGCCATTGGCCGGCGGATTCTGCGTCGTACTCCCGTTCCCTACCTCTATTGCATTCCGTTTGTGCTTTACCGTTTCTTCTCCTCGTATCTTGTGCCGTGCATTATTTACAAAGTAAAACATGACGGGGTATTTCAAGAGGGTAAATTGAAATTAATGAGGATATTTGAGGATGAGAAAAAATGGATAATTGTCAACTGACATATTAAAACCGTAAAAAAATATTAAAGAAGAGTTGTAGGAAATAAGTGTCAAACAAGAAGTTATTGATATATCTAATGATAGTACTTTCCTTTACGCGGTGAAAATAGTTATCATGAGATTCTTAAAAGCGTAGATTGTAGGTAGGCCGAGACGTCTTGTTCACAGGCATATCATTAGAGGTGGAGCTAGACGCATATGCAATACTAGTGAGACAATTACAAACACAATACTTGCCCTACCCAGGACTCGAATCCAGAACCCCTTATACCGTAATCTCGCATGCATTACCGAGGTAGGACTAGTAGCATCAACTACTGTTGTAATCAATCTAAATTTTGGTAAACAGGATTTACTAACCTGAAATATTTACAGGGTTGTCATTTTGAAAACCAAGTGATTCACTTAAACCATGTAAATTTACATGACCGTAGCGCTACTTGTGTGCAAAATTCGGTGTGAATGGTTTGATTGGTCCCCAATATATGTAATAACAGCCCCATTATTTCATGTAACACTACCTCCATAAATGCTGGACTAAATGTTTGTGTATTGGACAGTCGATGTTTGTCATGGACACTGTCAGTATACAAATTTGCTTGAAATTATTTACGACATANGTTTGTGTATTGGACAGTCGATGTTTGTCATGGACACTGTCAGTATACAAATTTGCTTGAAATTATTTACGACATATAGTATACTTGCGTAAAATATTTACACGGTTGTTATGTTGAAAAATGCGTCTAAATTATACAGATTTATATTTAGATGGACTACAGAAGAATAAGTTGTTGCCTTGAGTATGCCGGGGATCAGCTGTTTCCCGAGATTGGTCATAGAAATTAGTTTCACGTGGCACTATCATACAACATTGTGGAGTAAAGAAGCTCTGTGCCACGTACGGATTCAACTCCGTGCTCTGCTGTTGACAGGTGAGGTGGAACCACCCTCGGGTGGAGAACATCCACCCANGTTTGTGTATTGGACAGTCGATGTTTGTCATGGACACTGTCAGTATACAAATTTGCTTGAAATTATTTACGACATGTAGTATACTTGCGTAAAATATTTACACGGTTATGTTGAAAAATGCGTCTAAATTATACAGATTTAGATTTAGATGGACTACAGAAGAATAAGTTGTTGCCTTGAGTATGCCGGGGATCAGCTGTTTCCCGAGATTGGTCATAGAAATTAGTTTCACGTGGCACTATCATACAACATTGTGGAGTAAAGAAGCTCTGTGCCACGTACGGATTTAACTCCGTGCTCTGCTGTTGACAGGTGAGGTGGAACCACCCTCGGGTGGAGAACATCCACCCACTGCGATTGGAA